>JAPYZL010117765.1:0-24842 GCA_030522825.1 Platygaster orseoliae
CAAATTTGAATAACTTCTTTGTTTTTGAGTTTTGCGAAAAGTGGTAAAGGACTTTTCGACTCGAAATTGAAAAAGGAATTCAGGATTTTTTTTTATCGCGGACTTTGGGGCACCCTGTATATTATATTTATTTTACTATTCTATTTTGTTATATTATTTTTCAATTTTCTCTATTTTTCTCTATAATTTCTTATTTTTTTCGGCCTACATTTTTTATATACCTTATTTGAGGTTACTTTATTTAAAAATAGTTTTAATCGTTATTCTATTCACATTCGGAATAATGTATTAAATAAGTTTTTTTCTCAAAACTGAAGCTATCAAAACAAATACTTTCAAAGTTTTATTTCATTTAAACTCTTGATTCCGTTCTGATTCCGCAGTTGTTTTTCGCAATGCTAATTTTACACGATTTTACAATAAAAAGTGCAATAGTAGCTTATTACAAATACATTTGAACTTTTAGAACAAAACATCTATACTTTTGGATATCAAGTTTTACTTTTGGGATAATTAAATTTTTTCTGTTATATTTATTAGAATTATTAATTTGTTCATAATATAGTTTGTGTGCCAATTTAATAACTCTTAATTTTTTAATTTTTTTCGATTGAAAAAAATCGAATAAAATAAGAAAGCTTGTGTTAAATTTGTTTTTTTGTTTGAAATTTAACTAGTTTTTATGAAATTGAATTTATACAGTGTAATCTAACTCACATTAATGATATTTTGCATATATTTACAAAACCTGCGTTCTTGAAATGATTATGACTTTTGATTAAAAATACAGTACAAAATTGTCCAGAAATGAATACTTGTATTAAGAAAAATGACTCAAAATATGGCGTTTCCAGGAAACGATCACTGAGCAGCGTTGCACCTTGGAAAATTAAGGCTCTGTCTTGTCCTTGTTTTCCAATACTTTCTGTAGAACAAAATATATCTAGTTATGTAATTTTAAAGTATATTATGAAACACATAAATAAAGTATTACCGTACATAGCCGACCAAATGTAGCAGGTGACCGTCGACATGCAAAAAATAGTGAAAGAAAGTGTCATGCGAAAACTGGATCGGTCAACTGTACGTGCGATTTTGACGCCGTAACTATCTTTTTTCGAAAACCATATGTTGTCATTCGTATACTTGATCAATTCTACAACTTTTTTCTGTTCTTTAGTGAAAACCAAAAATTTAAAACTTGAGAGAAAAATTGGAGTAGCTTCGCCGCATGTATATATAAAATCCTGTGAATTCAAACACCATTGATGACAGCTCATTTTTCATTTATTTTTGGCTTAGATTAAAATTTAGCTGAATGAAAATCGAAATAATCGAAATTTAAAGTGATTAAGTACAAAAAAAAAAGAAAAATCAACATCTGTTAAATATTTATATAATTCCACGTTTATACCTGCAAATTGTATCCGTAATAGTAAAAATCTGTAAGCACTACAAATGCACCAGACGTGATAGCTGTTAAAACACAGATTCTATTGAAGACTAAAATCAACTTTTGCTTTTTTGAATCGCTGAACCAATATCCGACGGAAAACATGAATTTCTTGATAAATTTTACTGATATAGGCACTTTCATTTGGTCCGACATGATACATTTAACAGTCAAGTGCCAAGACGTAAAATAACTCAAACCATCAATAAATCAAAATGTTTTTGAAACATCAGCAAGCTACATGCAATATGTACATTTGGCTGGAACAATAATAATTTATTATTTCCATGTGATACGAACTATGTATTTTATTATTAAAAAAATCCATGAAAAAAAACATTCATTTTTAAAACGGTAGTTATTATTTCATCAATTGTTCGAGTGATAATTTTTCAACTGGTAATCAATATAAGTTTTTTTATTGTGAGTCGAACTATCTTAAGAATTTTCACTTTTTCATGAAATATCCGCAAATATCAAGATTCCAAGACACATAAACAATTATTATCTTCATAATTACTTTATTAATTTTCTTTTCCTATATTATTATAACCGATACTGTTATTATAAGTAGATTTGTTGAAAACATTTTTAAAGTGTCTTTGATTGTTATAAAAAATTGGGTATGAAAACTTAAGAATATAGGCGTTCAAAGAAAAAACATGAAACGGAAAAAATTGTTTTCGGAATTGAAAAATACAATTGCTTTTGATAAATGTTAAGAAACTACATAAAATCATGAAAAATCACTCAATGCCTGTAAAAACTACAAAGAGCTGTATACAAATACTGAATTACAATAGAAAGTGATGAAAAAGATGTGAAAATTCAAAAAACTACAATACCAGCCAAAAAGTGCCTCGTCAATAAAACTATCTATTTTTTTTGAACAAAAACTATTATTTATATTTGTAATTACCTTCTTCTAATTAATAACTCACTCTCAACTTTTCAAAATGGAGAACTCTGATTTTGAAGTAGTAAAATTTAACATCGAAATCGTAAAGTTTCCCGATTTCACTAGTTCTTAATTTATTTTACTATTCATGACGAGTGATCTAATTATTTTAAATATCAGCGAGAGCAAAAAAGAAAAAAACCCGTCCCAAGCAATAAAAAACAAACAAATTCCAATTATTCACGACGTGATTGTAAAATGTTGAATCAAGAAACACGCGCAAACCACAGATTAAAAGTAATAGTAAATATCTGGCATAACGACGATCAAAAATCCTTTTTACCACGCGTGATGCGAAAAATGGACAAAGGCGCTCGGTGTGAAAATTTCGGATCGATGAACAGTAAGATAATAACCTCTGATGAAGTGCGTTATTACGTTATTATCATAGGCAAATGCATTATATTTAGCCAAAAAGTAGACACTTCGCTTTTACGTTTTTTATCAATCGTGCAATAGCCCAAAATTACCTTTTTTACTACCTACCAAAATGATACCATGAGATGCAAGGAAGTACGTGCAGAGCTATGTAATTATAATAAAAATACGCGAGTGCGAGAGTACTACCTTATTTCTATACGCTATTTGGTAAGGAATATGAAAACTACGAGTTTTAGTGCGATGAAAAAATTCTTTAACGCGATATTACAGATCTTGAAGATTCTGAATGAGTACGTTCCACCCTGCAGTTATGAAAATGAGATGCTTGAATAATTATTGCTCCACGCGTTTTCCAATTGTCATGATACCGAAAGAGTTATAGAAGAAATTGTGTTTCACACAGTTCGGTAGCACATTTTGCAGTCGTCAAACGTTGAATCTTCACTAGTGTTTTACTTCAACAAAAGTTGTTTTATAAATTCATTGATGCATTAACTCAAGCATTTTCGTAAAAAAATATTAGCTCAAAATCTCAAATACATAAATTCTGGCAAAATGAATGTGCAATGTTTGAGTAATGCAAAAAGTACATTGATGTTGGCATCATTTGGCTGTTCGAAGTCAAATTTATGATGCTTCTTTGATAGTGCATTGATTGCGACGTAGTGTTTGGGAGTCGAGTGCTGATTTTGATGTTGCATTGATGGCGCTTTCGTGCATCAAAAGGAGCATTGCCTTTGCTGACTCAAGAAATGCTCATTTAAAGAACACTCACAAGTTAACTAAAGATAAGATCATTAACAATCAATGATGGGATGGCATAAAGCTATGTTAGTTGCTGATTTTTTGGCTGATGTGCGATTTGACTTTGATTGTGCAATGAATGATACATCGTAGATCAAGTATAAATGATTGATACATCTTGTTGTCGCAAACATGAATGACCTGAAAGTGTGTTAATCATTTTGGTCCTTTTTTTACTAAAAAAACATAAATATTTTCTAGAGATTTGACATCCATCGTTGAATTTTCATAACACTCAACGCAGAAAACTTTTTCTTTTTTAGTCCTTGGGTATTTCAGGTGTTCAGCGGAACGTTAAATTATGTAATTTTCAGTCATTTCATTGTTACAAAGTTCATCAATAACGATAAAAATTTTCCATAAATTTTATTCAATCGTCCAAAAGTAGAAAAACAAGTAATTTTTCGTCAATTTTTTCAACTGGCGTGACATGCACAGTTACCATATGAGTTTCGACATCCGACACAGAATTCGCAAATAATTTATATTGTAGTTTCTGGAAATCTTTCTCGAAAAATAGTTTCGAACCAATTACACACTTCGACTACAATTTCTTAAAACTCTTATAAAACCGTATGACGGTGAAGACATCAGTTTCAAAAATATTGCTTACTTATTTGAAACGTACTCGAAAAATATAACAGTTTATCAAATATCAACAGCACTTCATAACTAAACCTATGCAACATTATGTACACGAATCACAAACACTAGAAATAACGAAATTTTTGGCTATACTTCAGCAATCATCATCTTTTCGTAATTTCATCTGGAATATCGTCGATCGCTGGAATGTCCAAGTAGTTGCTCAAATTGGCAGTTGAATTATCTCGTGATGCATTTTTGTACTCTGTTTTATGTTCATCATCTGTAAATTATAGGACTTGTCAGTAATTAAAAATATCTGGTGACTATATACATGCTGTTGAAATGATTCAAAATCAAAATACTCACTTTTCTCATACAAAATGTCACCATGAATCGCGTGAAACTCCTCCAACTCTCTCCCGGAGCAAATAGGAGTATTTATCTGCGAGGTCCTATTGAAATATGTATAGTCCACCTCGTACGATTGCCTGTCTTTGCAGTACTTCACCATTGGCTCGAACCTGTGACCCCATAGAATTTCCTGAGGAACGTAACTCGACCTTGCCTGGGTTAACTGCCCAGTTGACTCGATGGTTCCTTCCAAAATGACCACTATTTCGAATTTGTCACTCAAAATTTCCTCAGCCGACATATCGTAGAAGGGCGATGAGGAATTGATCTTGTGGATGATGATCAGCGGCCAGATGAAGAAGAGGTTGTTGTTGTAACCATCGGTCCCGATGATTAGTTCTTCCTGAAACTGGTGAAGTTTCTCGCCCTCTTTGGAAAACTTGGTCTTTATTAATTGTGCTCTAACGGAAGCTCCGATAATGTGGGATTTCCTCATATCTCCGACTCTAAACATGAAACTCAATGCGCCATCGCGTTCATTGACCACGGCGTTTCGAGAGAAAAGCAGGGTTTGAGTTCTCTGTTTGGGTCTGCTCATTTTGGTGAAGACTATACCAACCATAAAAGCTTGGATGACCACTCCGGTGGTGCTTTGCAAACACATCAAGAAAACTGCCTCAGGGCACTCTTCGGTTGTGGACCTTCCACCATAACCTGTTGCAGGGTTGCTTAGTTAGTTATTATGATGTTACTTATGTAGTTATATAGTTAGTTACCATAATGCTTAGTTAGTTACCATGATGTCATAACATGCGTGATGAATAAATGCACAGAATACTAAAGAGTCTTCATCTTTATTCCTATTGCATCTGACAACGACGTGCTTTTTGAGATTTTTATGATTTGAATGAAGATAAGAGAAAAAAAAATGTAAGCAATTGTTATTATCTTCAATTCAGTGGAAACGATATTATTAGTCATTGGAATCCAATCTGGTAAAACCTACCTATTGTGTGTTGGGTTTCAATGGAGAAGAGGAAACAGCTCGTAAAAGAGTAAAGATTCGTCACACAAGGGTTCCACTCGTGGATTTCTTGATATGGAGGAAGGTGAATTTCCTCGAAATCACCGTGGAAGAAGGCGACGAGCCACCATAAAATGGCAAACGCAAGCCAAGACAATAGAAAACCTAGGGTGAAACAGAGCAAAGTCCAACGCCATTGGATGTCGACGAGTGTAGTAAAAATGTCTTGGAGGAAGCGGATGGAACGTTTTGACAAACGAGCTTGGAGAACGTTGCATTCGCCGTTTTTTAGGACTGCTCGTCTCCGGATTTTGCGATACGAGCCTTTTTTTAGTTGGTTTCTATGGAGAAATGTCTATGTATTGTTTGTAAACAGAAAATTGAGAACATCTTTTGACATCCCAGATAATACTTTCGTAGACATCTTTACACATTCAATACAGCATCATGATTGACCGAAATGCTAAATATATCATAAGTGTTCATTGTCATGTTACGAAAATTGTGGCGTCATTAATGAATTTGACTGAGCACTATTTATTGCAACATGAAAATGTAGCTTTACTAATTGTAAGATCAAACATGTCAACATCATTGAACAATCAGTTAACCATCTACGTTTCAATGATTGCAGAATCGTTGATACATGAACTAGATTAATTTATAAGTAGCTCAAATATGTACAATCTGGTAAAATGAATGTGCAATGTTTGAGTGGTGCAAAAAGTGCATTGATGTTGACATCATTTCGCAATTCGAAAGCAAGTTTATGATGCTGCTTTGATGGTGCATTGATGGTGCTTTCATGCATCAAACAAAGCAACTCCTTTGTTGGCTCAAGAAATGCTTATTTATAGCACACTCACAAGTAATCGCATTATTAAAATTCAAAGATGCGTCGATATAAAGCTATGCTATTTTCTGATTCTTTGGCTGATACAAGATTTGACTTTGATTGTGCAATGAATGATACATCGTAGATCAGACTGTAAAATCCCTACAATGGGAATTTTTAAAAATATATAAATTATTGATACATCTTGTTTTCGTAAATGTGGAAATTAAAAAATTGAAACTATTTAAGCCAGAACCTGTAGTTATTTTTTCAAATTATTATTAAGAACTGGAATTTTGAAAAAATTCAAAATATGCACATTTTCGACTTTCCGGAATGAGATAATATGTTAGAAAAATATAGATTTATTACAATAAAAAATATATACTGTTTCAATAAGACCATAGAAAATATTTCAGGATTTTATATTTGATTTTTATATTAATAATCATGTCATACGTTGATATATTAGTATTAGTAATGAATATGCACGTACATTGTATGTGAGTTATAATCATGATGATAATTGACATTGACTACTGCACTGTTATCAATGCAATTAATAATGTGATGATTCTATTGACAAAGCTTCAGTTTAATTGCCAAGGTAATTAATTTTGTCATCAATTAGAAAATTAGCGAAAACAAATGTTGAACGTTACACAATTCCTTTTTTCACGTTTAGTTCGTTAGCATTGATCATCCGAAAACTTTCATTCATATTATTGAAAAGAATTATGTTTTTTTGGTATTGCTACAGGTATTCAAAATTTTATCGAAATAGGGTTTTTTTTTTAATATTATAAATTCTTGTGAGAATCAATAACTTAAATTCATAATAAGTTTTTTATCTGAATTTCCAATTTTGAAGAACACAAGATCTTGCTATATATTGAGAGACTGGAGCAATTACGAAATTTTCTATAGAATTCATTGATAGAATTGAGTTGACCAAATTTCTAATAGTTAAGTTGAAAATAAGTTTCAAGGAAGTTGAAAAAGTTGCAGGTTTATTAAAAAACTTAATGGAAATTATTAACAATTTAGAATTTCAAATCGTTTCTTTTTTACATTTTTATTTTGGAGTTAATAAACACTTCGCTTTTCGATTGGAATTTGAAAATCGAGTTTGTAAAATAACTACGTAAAACGAATAACAATTTTTAACAAAACAATTTTTCATACAATTTTGAAAAGTGATGAGAATTATCAGAATTATGAGTTCTTAAAATATAGATACAAAATATGTTCAATAACACTAGTTTACAAATTTTTGTTTAGTTGAGACTTCCTTTTAGAAAAAGATTATTTCACAGTAATTTGAGGTCGCTGAACACGAAAATATCAATCATTTTTTTTCCAAAGCAGCGTTATCAAAATATTCGCAAAATACATGTTTTTCTCAGTTTTGGCCAGAAATATCAAGAACGATTGACTTAATAACCATAAAATATATTATATAGTATTAGATAGGTATACTTCTTAGCTTTACGGTGATATACTGCTTTTATCGATTGAATCAGTAGTTTTTTAGTTACAGCAACTGAAAATTACAAAAAAGCGCGTTTAAAAAAACTACTTATCCTGGAAAATGCACTTTTTCAACATTTTTAGTAGCTGTAACTTACGAATTACTGATTCTATTGATTAAAGCAGTATATCACTGTAAAGCTAAGAAGTGTACTTTTCCAATAATATATATTTTACAGTATTTAATTAATTTATTTTTGATATTTCTGGCAACAAAAGAAAAAAACAAGTTTTTTGTCGTTATTTCGATAACGCTTCTTTGAAAAAATAAATGATTGATAATTTCGTGCTCAGTGACCCCAAATTAGTCTAGAAAACACTTTTTTTGCAAAGTAGATTTCTCATGTAAACTAGTGTAATAAACGGTTTCCGAATTAAAATTTTTAATTTTATGGAATCGACAAAATTGACAGATTTATTATTCTCGAAGTTAGAAATTATTAACTTCGAATTTCATGAGATCTTTAATTCTCAAATAAAAAAATTACAAAAATATTTTTTTTATTCAATTTGAAAATTTTTAGATTGATAAATTTACATTTTAAACAATGAAATCACAAGATTCTAAAAATATCTACTATAATTTTTCGGATTTCTGAAAATCTTTTAAATAACCATATACTGTATATTTTGAATTTTATAATAAATTTACATCAAATGTAGAAATAAAAATCAAGCTTTACAATTAATTATACATGGAATTGCGTTCAATGAAAACGAATCATACCTGAAAATACTCAAATTTGAAGGATGATTTTTGGCCGTCCCGTTCAAAATTTCCGGCCTAACTTCTTGCGCGAGCAGCTTCTTATTTTCAGAAATACATGACAAAAGCGTTTTAGTTCCTTGATTTACTAAATTAGGCTCATTATCCATTTTCCAAAAGTCCCTGAAAAATAAAAAAAATACAAGGTTTATTCACCACAAATTCTCATCTCAAATGAATGTTCAAGAACTCGACAAAAAATTCGTCGAGAGTTTGTTCGAGGAAGAACTTGCAATAATTTTTTTCGTAAAAATGGTTACTACCTCGCCAAAAGCATTTGTTAAAAATGTACGATCGTAAAAAACGGGATATTTCAGTCACAATACTTGGCGTGTAAAGAAATGCAAAACAGAATAGTAAATTTGTGCAATAGCGACAAGGAGAGATTTCTTGGAGGTGTACTCAAGCGAAAATGGCACGTTTTGTTTGAAGTATTGTTACGAGGGAGATAAATAAATATGAATATGTGCGGAATACGGAAATGCATCGGAAAATGAAAAATTGAGCATTTTACGTAATATTATATATTTCTCGTTAATTGTGTGACATATGCATAATTTATACAAAATAAAGAAATTTAATTTGAATATAAAAATTCATGAGATACAATATTTGGATTCAGGCGCATGAAGAAAATTTTTTCTGAATAATCGGAAATATATGAACTTTTATTCAGAAAACGTTAGAATTTAGCAATGAAAATAAATATTTTTTATGTCTAAACATTATAAAGCAGCATTTTGAAAAAAAAAAAAATAATAATAATAAAGTTTGTACTCCCAAATGAAATTTTCATACATCATGACATTTATTTTTGGACATGAATTTTTACATTTGCAGTTGAGTATAAATAATTGATTGGCATTGAAATTTTTTTTTAGAATTTTTTCTGAGAGTTTTGCATGCAACATTTATTTTAAGTAGGTACATATTCTTAATAATATTTTTTAAAGTGAATATAATGCTTAAGTAAAAAATGTTTAAAGAAAAACTTTGATTATCTAAATTTTTATAATTGTTATAAAAAACCTAACAGAGTTTTCTTAACCCAGTTGTGTTAAAATTGGAGTTGATTACATCCTCAAATATTCCTAAAATGAATAATATTTTGTTTACGTCAACGTCATTTCAGATTACACACAGAGTATTCAAATGTGAACTTAAGTAAAACAAGATTGTTTACTTCCGCGTAATTCTTCTGCAGAAAAATGCCCATGATAACAATTCGTTTTATTACATCATACTGATCCATGAAATTGAGCGAATAATCGAAAAATTCATTTTTCAGTCACATTATCCTACTTGACTTCATTTTTTTAAATCGAGTGTTTGCATAAAAGAAAACAACAGTTGAAAAATAATGATAAATAATTAGTAATAATAGAAAAAAGTTCTTTAATTGTTTTATTTTCCTGGTTATGAATATTCTGAAACTCATATCAGAAAAAATTGCGCAGATTTTAATATATTTTTTATTTATAGAATTTGGAATAGGTTGAAGATTTTTGAGCTTTATGAATAATTTTCTATATAGTTTACATGGTTATTGGTATAATTTTCAACCAACTCAAAAAATTATGTTCCCTAAAATTTCGTTAATTCTGGAATGTTAAATTTTAATTCTGCAATATTATTGTGATTATTCATTTTATAAGACATTTTATTAGTTGTTAAAATCAGAAAAGTTAAAATAATTTTCGAACATTTACATTATTTTTCCTATTTGTGACATCATTCATGCAACTAATTTTTGGTTTGTCATTACACTACCGAGTTACTATCAGTTTTTATCACAATAATTCTATGCTTCAAACATAGAAAGCATAAAAACAAAAATTGTTGATGTAATTCAAAAAATCCTTACATAATTGATTAATGATTAAAATAAATAATGTTAGACTTTATAATTTTCAAGAAATTCAAAAAATTTAGAAAAAAAATTGGTTAGATATTGAAAAACTTTACCAAATAGAAATTGTTACATTTCATATACTTATGTAACAGTTTTCATAAAATTATGTGTCACGAAAGAAAATATATTATGTAAATTCTAAATTCATTTTAATCATGCAAATTTTCAATTCTGTGAATTCACGTGTATTCAATTCTTTGGAATTTCATCATATTCTGATAATGAAAAATGAAAATGACATTCTTTGAATAAACTTGATATATCATGATGATGAAAATTCTAAGAATTTCACATTTTGGAAGAATAATTTTTTTGTTCTTGAGTTCTTGAAAATGTGAAGAATCCGAATACTAAAACCTCATTTATTCAAAATAATGATGAAAACTTGGAAAGTAGACATTTTTCACAAATTTTCAAGTTACATAAATTTCTGTATTTTGAAGTTTTTGCAAAATGAGAAAAATTCAAAAAACAAAAAAACAAAAAAAAATAACAAGGTATAATTATTTAAATTTTAGTATAATGTATCCATTGTGAATTTTACATTATTATTAATTTTGATTGTCAATACTTCATTGCACAAACAATTCCAAATTTTTGAAATCCCAAATTACAATTGCATAAAAAACGCAGTTGATGATAAATTCAGAGAAATTTCGGAAGATCTTTAAATCATTCATCAACGTTTGTGACATTGAAATCACTGATTTTTGCAACATCATGTAATCATCACTTTGAATCACGATCGTTCAATTATTCACAAATCTTTGAATGAGCGTATAAGAATCAAAATAGATAGTTTCACATTTTGTAATGCCAAAAAAAAATCACTATAGAAAGAGGACAAATTTCGTTAATAATTGTCAATTGACAGTCAGGTTTTGAAATAGAATTAACCAATACATTTTTACCATCTATATTCTAATATAAAAAGTCGTTAAAAAGAATAATGAGTTATTGGAATCAATGGATTATAAAATTTGTTAATAATTTCTGTAAGTTATACACAGTTTGATTTGATTTTAGAAGAATTAGTGATAATTTTGACAGAACTCTGAAGGATAAGTTAAAATTGCTTTTTTTTACTCAACACCTCAAAAACCTTTAAAAACCATTTTAACTATTCATGAAGTAAAAGTTATAGTCTTAAATCCATTCCATCAACTTTTCAAGAATTTTCGCTGAAAAAACAAAGTTTTCTGTAAAATTTGAAAAATGATAACGAATTGAGAATGTAGGTAGTAATTATAAAGAACTAAAAAGTATTGATAAATTTTTATGAAAGTCATGTCCAGAACTATGCACAATATTTTTTTTATATTTCGAATTTTTCGTTAAGAAAACGCACATTTTGGGCATTTTCGATTTATCATACATATTTAACCGAACCTGGTTCAGCAGAATTCAATTCAGCAGAAAATATATTGAAATGCTCAATCAATCTATTGAATCTTATTAATAACTAAACTTTTATTGATAACTTTCAATAACACCTTGATTTAAGAAACTATAAAGTTCTTACGAGGTTGAGAGTTCTTTATAAATAATTGATGAAGTTGTTTAAACAAGTTTGTGAGAAAAATTTAAAGGTTCTCCAGAAAAATGGCGAAGTGTTGTTTGGTGTATTAACGATGATTCTTCATAATTTGATAGTACTCAAAAGTATTATAATGACTTCGTAAGTTTAACATTCAAAACTTTTGAATATACAGCTCATGTCTTTCTTGTTTTTATCGAAACATCAAATACATGTTTAGACTTTGGTAAAAATATTTGAGTAGCCCTGATTATCTCCAACACAGAAAAAAATTTATATTTGAGTGTTTGAGTCTCCAATCGTAGTTTTCGGTTGGAGTTTTAAAATTAAATTTTGAAGAATTTCACGCGCTGAAAAAGCTCGATTTCGAAACCCTCGCACACGTTTGAAATCTGCTTTTCAGCGTTCGTGGTTCCAAGTAAAAAAAAAACCGAACCCCAGAACCCGATTATCGAAAACACTTAAACCTTCGACAAAACGAATCAAATCGATCACGAGCATGAATCCACATTTCCAATTTTTCGCGTCGTGATCGAAGGCCGAGCACACAATCTTGTCCTCCTTTTCGTCACTATTTACATGCGCGGATTCGCTTTTGGCGCGTAATGTAAACGCGCAATGTCGAGCCTTCGCGATTTGTATGCACTCACGTACGCAAATAATATCATCAGACTTCAAAATCCCGTCACTCGCAACAATGCGAGTGCCGTAAACACACTCATAAACACTCAATTAAACGCGAACAATGAAAAAACCGCCGAGAAAATCGTCCTTTCCATCATCTGCAACACCGTGGGATCCGCGAAATATCGTGCCCCGAGTTCTCGCATATTTTCTAAAAATTTTCGTTCTTTTTTCCGCCCCGAGAAAAGTGTCGATTTTCCCGAAGAAAAAAATGTGCCTTTCGAGTGTTGGATGCAACGATAATTGGCTTGCGATTATTACTGCAAAAATAAACGTATCGTTACCTATTTACTGCGCGAGATTAATTCTTATCGGAGATGGTTATCAGTCTAATTGGAAATTTTTTCTCTGACACGTTTCCCATCGTCTTGACACATTAAACGGCGAAGGTGACGACGAACTTCGACTTCACCGAGCTTCGACTGCATTTCAACAAGTATTTAAACGTAACTTATTTGCAATAATCCCAGCGACACCTAGAAAATTTTTGACGCGACTTATTAATCTCCAAAAAGTTTCTGTGACGCATGAAACCGAGAACAAATTTGCTTTGTGACGTTGCCGTTGTTTATGCATGAATTTATTATGTAATGCAGGCTTTTCGAGTTTGTAGCGATTTTTTTAGAGTTTTTTTGCGAGGTTTGGTGAGAAGAATGCACGTGAAACTGCCCATGAGAGTTTCGTAGATGAGGGGGTTGGACGTTTCTGATGTGCAGGGAACTGAACATTAGTTTTCTTAATCCAATTTTACATGATTGTTTGGAACAAAAGGGGAAATTACAACTTAATTGATCATGAATTTAATTTTTCGCTTTATAAGTTTTTGAATAATTCAATTTTTAAAATTTATTCATAAGTCTTCTGTTCAGATGAAAATTAGTTGTTTTAATTCAGTGAGGACTTGATGTTTTTGTGGGTGCATATGAACTACAGATTTAAATGTAATGGACTTCAGAAAATTTTTTTTGAATTTCGTCGATTGTTATTTTCATAGATTGAATGAAATTACACTAAAGGAAGAGGTAATTAAGTATATGTAATAATTGATAGCAAAATTGCTCGAGTAATGTATTGAAATTCTGTTTTGAATAATATAAGTTTTTACATCGCCTTCTTTTAGATCTTAATTTGATTTTTTTCTTTCATTTTTTAACTATGGCTGTACGACTTCAAAAACATAAATTTTCTTATTTACATTCATAGAGGTTGGAGTATTTTCATAGTTTGTCAATAAACAATTCACAAAGCTTTTTTTTCGAAATTTAAATTCAAATTTTTTACATAATGAATTTTAAGTTTTCTGAAGAAAACTTTTAAAACTGAATCATATCATACATTTTCAATATTGATAAAAAGTTCAGTTTCCAAATCACTTGAAAATTTTATAGTTTGCAAGTTTGCTTCTCGATTTCAAATAATGATTTTTATTTTTTATTTTTTCCATTACTTTAACGACAATTTCTATTTTGGAGATCATAAATATTTTTATATTTAAATGTAACTTTTGAATTTTATTTATTTATAGTAAAAATATATTGTTGTTTGACTAAATATATTATAAAAAGACGTTTGCTTCCAAAAAATTTTCTTGAGTAAGCCTAAATATTTTGTCACAGTGTAACTATCAACCAAAACAATTATTAACAAATAATGTGTTGTAATTCAATTTAAAAAATATGAGTTCTTACATCGCGATTTTTTAGATTTTGTTTTTAGATCAATGTTAAACGCTTCTGTGAACTTTTCATTTTTCATTGTTTAATTATGCTTGTACGACTTCAAGAACATGAACTTATTATTTAAATTTATAGAGGTTAAAGTATTTTAACTGTGCAATGTTTCTTTGTCAATTACAAATTCGCAAAGCTTTTTTTTTTCAAAATTTAAATTCAAAGTTTTTACATAATAAGTATGATGTTTCCTGAACAAAACTTTTGAAACTGAATCATTTGATTATCATACATTTTAACATTGATAATGAGTTCCCAACTTACTTGAAAAATTTTTTCGCTTTAAAATATGATTTTTTTTCTGACAAGTTTTATTTCTGACCTAATAAATATTTTTATTTCAGAATGTGACTTATGCATTTATTTTTATTTACAATAAATATTATTGCCGTCTAATTGTATACATTTTAAACAGACGTTTACTTCCAGAAAATTTTTTTGAGTAAGCCTTAATACTTGGCCCGAGTTAAATCAAACGAAACAAAAAGAAATGTATATGAATGACAGAAGTTTTAGAAAAAAATCAATTTTCATCTTTTATATAATTTTATCGTCTAAAACGATTGATTGAAATTCAGTAAGCAATAAATTCTTTTTTTTTTTTAAGAAGGAACCGCATACACATTATTCACGATTTTATGCTTCGAAATGTTCAGCCCAAAAAGTGTATCAGTGTTTTCCCGAGTTACAAAATGTAACACAATGTTACAGTATAAGTTATTATTTTTATATCGTACAAATAATTATGAAGGTGTTCAAGTAGTGCAAATAATGTGGTGTTAATGGTGTTTCATTAGTGTTAGTCATTATCAGTGTAGCATAAGTGATAAAGTGATGTTAAAAATTGTACGCCAATAATTTCAGTACTATTTCAATACCACAAAAAGTGTTTCAGTAGTGTTACTAATGTCCTAGTAGTGTAAGAAGTGACAGAATGTTTTTAAGTGATATGAATGTCATCAAAATCAACTTTCGTTCCGGTGTTTGTAATCTACTCAAACCTCGCTAATTGTCCACTGTCTATTTTTGCCAGTCTAATATTTTCCACAAATTTTTGACTGTGGTCAGTAAAAGAGACAGAAAAAAATGACTGTATATCAGCATAAAAAAACATTTATTTGATTCCAAAAAATCATGTGAAGTAAACAATCAAATTTTCACTTAAAATATACTCAAGTTTTTAAAATACCTTCAACCGTTGCTTTCCGAAATAGCACCATCTCGAATTTTTCCCACACGGAAAACGCGAATGCGATTCAAACTTCAATGACTCCCTCACAAACGTTCACATTTCGAGAACTTTGGCGATAAAATCACTTTTCTGAGATAACACTAAGAAAAACTGCTCACACATCGGAGAAATCGATAGTCATCGATCATTTTGTAATAGCGATGCACGAGCTATCACCAACTAACGTGAAAATGCAGGGAAAAATCGCGAAAAACGCGACGTAACGCGAGCATGTGGTTCGGAAAATCTCACGAACATGGACACGTGATATGTAATGGAATCGCGGGAACGTATGAGCTTAGTGACTGATTTCCTCGATTTCTTGGCGTTTGTGGCCTTCAATGGTGTATATGTTGTGTATTTTTTTTTATCATTGCGATCTTGGGATAATTCATTTCACTGCGTACTCGATCACGAGCGACGGGCGAAAAGTTGTGATTATAGTTATTTGAATATTCATTGTTTGTCGCTAATGCGATCCGAGTGGAACTGGAGCAAAATCTTGAGAGAAGATGACTCAGTTTGTAAATGCTCGGTTTTTGTCAGGGAGAAAAACAGATTAGGATTCAATTGTAGTGTTGGAGATGAGAGTTAGAATATTAATTGGGAATTATTGCTTTTCGTTGTTTTTTTTTTTTGGATGGACTGGAAAATTATGAGAGAGGATGAACATGTTTTCCAGTTCATTATTGAGAGTCTATGAACCATGATAAATTATGAATTTGAATTCTCGAAAGAAAAGTTTCTCGATTTTTAGTTTTGTGTTTAAGTAGGGTTTTTTCAAAGTTTTCTCTACACGTTCTGTAAAAATTTGTGGAATGCCTCGTGTGAAAATCTGTTACTGGAAACTGTTCGAAAATTGAAAAGTGATTCTACTGGTGTTTTATAATAGTGGTTAGGATAGTTGCCAATAGTAAGTTAAAGTAAATTAAAGCTAATTGAAGCAATTAAAGCTAAAATAAACGAGAAAAAAGAGTTAAAACTAGTGGCTTAAATAATTTAATAGAAATAATGAGGTTGTACGAAAATTGGAATGAAAAATTCAGTAATATAAGTAATTCAATTCCAAAAATGTCTAGCTGTAAGAAACATAAAAGATAAAAAATTGAATAATCCTAATATGATATTCAAGAATGATAATATTATCAAACCGATAATTTTTGATTAATCACCTCTCATTTAGACTGAAATTTATGGATTTACCCTTCAAAGCATTGTCATAGAAACGTAACATCAATACTACTGAACTTAGGATTTCTCATGTTACACATTTCCTCATTCCTCCAACAATAGAAATCTGTTTAAACATCACATAGAAGTCCACAGAAGCAAATAAATTAATAATCAATAATTGTGAGAAGATGGATAAAATATGGATCGATATCATCGATCACAAACTGGAACATCGACTGAAAAATGAATATGGAAATCTCGAACGGTAAAAAAAGCACTCATCGAACATGTTCCACCAAGATGGCAATTATTATCTGTTGATTATGAACTGTATTTTCATTGATTATACTTGTTGAAGGAAGTATTTGGTCACTCTGATTTTTCCTCGAGATTTTTTTTTAGCTACAAGCAAATCATGAAAAGTATAAAAAAAGAACTGGAGGGGATGATACCGGCAAAATTTGATAATTTTGAGGAATTGTTTGAAAAATTACCAGCACTAGAACTCAGAGCTCCAGTTTTTTGGCATCAACAAAGAACAATTGCTGAACATTTTTTGCAACATAATTTGTTTGTGACGAAAAAATTGTTGAAGGATGTGCAGGATTTGTGGTTTGATAAGTAAGTTGAATGAACAAATATGCATTAATTTTTTGATTCAAGAAATTATTTAGAAGAACTCTGCTGAAATTAAATTATGAATTTTGCAATTGGAAAATAATTCTGAAGTACATATAAATCGATTTCAAATTTATAAGAAAAACTTGTACTATACTAATTGATAGGAATTCGGGTTCTAGAAAAAAATTTTTTCCGAATGTCACCGAATTTTTCTCACGTTTCGAAGAAAGTTTAATCACGATGTTTTCAAAAATATTTATAAATTGTCTGTTTTCGTGTTCATAAAAAAATTAGAAAACCGTTTTAGAATTTTAGATAATTTAAAATTTTTTCGAAAGTGTTAGAAAATTTTGTTTCAGAACTATTTCAAACTCTGTCATTCAAAGACGCGAAACTTTTTTAAAATGTTTCAAAATTTGTTTTTTAACAGCCTGAAATATTTTTGGAAGTTTAGATACTGTTAATTAATAATCGTGGAAGTATATTCTCTGTTGCGTATTTACCAGAATTTTTTATTTCGAGCGTGCACATTTTTGACATTATCTTCAAAAAAAAAAAAAAAAAATTGATTAATCAATTATTTCTTGAAACCTGGTATAATCAAAAACGTACAAACTTGGAATCAGTTTTTTACTCTGCGATGAGTTCAATTATTTATGTGCATATTTTCATGAATAATTCCCAACAAAAATATAAAGTTACATTGTAAACAGAAACATGCTACGAAAATTGCTTTGATCAATTAGAATTCATATATATTTCAGGATCATTTATGCAAAAACAATATAAGTGAAGAATAAGTGAATAAAATTAAAAGTTATTGAATCAATATAACACAGGTCAATAAAAAAAAGTTGAATGAACTGGATATGAGACAGGTCTATCCTTATGGATTTTGGGCCGCTGAATCGGAATCTGGCTTCAGAATTTCTTTGAAAAATTGTTCATTTACGCACTGGCTTCGCTTGTGTGCACTCAGCACTAGTTGGAAAGACATCCTTTTTCTCCCTTGTGGCATAAATATCTATTTTGTAGGCCTGTGTAATCTTTTCTTCATTTTCAGAACTTTTCTTTCTGTAGTTCCCAAAAGTATTCATATCATCACGATGATTTAGAAAATCGATCGAAAATTCGCAAATTGAGAGAATTACTCGACATTCAGAAAAGTTAATTATGTTCAATGAATATTTTGAAATTTCATAAATCTCGAAAAAATTAAAGAAATAAAAAAAAAGAATTGTGTCTGATATAATAATAATAATATCACATGATTTAATCATTTTGCAATAAATTTGTCGAAAACTGAACTTCACTTACTATTAAACAACATTAATTTAAAAAAAAAAAAAAATCTCCAGGTACGAAACAACAAAAATCGTAGTAATACACGACTTAGGACCTCTGCCACTCACATCATTAGATATGATAAAAAACTGGAAAACTCAGTGTGAACGAGCTCAAAATTACATCGAAAAAACGTGGTTTCTCGATGTTGCAAATATATTCAAGAATCATGAAAAAATAGGATCAAATTTACGTGAATGCAAATTATATTACTCACAGAAAATGAACCGAAAATTAATTGCGAGCGTGAATGCGATGTTGTCGATACAACTACGAAAAATTGTCGTGAATACTTTGAAACACATTTTGGAATTTTTAGAAAGTTTTGAAGGAGGAAACAGTTTTGATGTTGAATATAGTGATACTTTATTCAATCGGTAATTCAAAGTAACACAGAACATTTTTTACATTTATTGAGTCTCAGACATTTTCATTGACTGAGGCTATATTGATGTATATTTTTGATGAAAATTTTTTCAAACAGTAATTTGAAATTCAAGCAACTTGAAGAATATTTCACTTACTTATAAGAAGTTGATATTTTTCAAAAATTCTAAATACCTGTTGAATGATCCAGATTGTATTAAAAATAATTTTTTTCAAAATGCTAAGAATATTTAAGAAAACTAATAAAAATGGAAAATTTTATAGATTCAATTTTTTTTCAATTCCATAAAATTCAAGTTCGTTTTTAGTAAAGTCTTTCAATATATTTGAATATTTTGGATAATTTTCTGTTTCAGGATTTCTAGTTTAAAAATTTATTTAAAGAAAACATCTAAAAAATACTCTACGAAATTACAACAATTTCTACAATGTTTGATTGTTTGGATGATATAATGAAAAATTCTTTGAAATTTATGCTCGACAACTGAAAAATTTTACAGAATTTTGAGAAAACCTCAAAAAAGTGTAATTTACAAAAATAAGATCTTAAAAATAGATCTTAAAAATGTGATATTTAAAATCATGAAAAAATTGAACTATAGCAAATTCCAAAAACTCTATTAACTTCACATGGATTCTAAAACACAAACACTCTAAGAAATACTATATCAAAAATCTTGCATGAAAAACACTTTCCTCATCCAGTATAAAATATTAAAATCGAAAAATCCTGCTTGAAAATCAAAACGAGAATATTTTAAACTTCCAAATAATTAAAAAAAAAAACTCTAAATTTTGGAAAATCTCTGAGACTCATCTTAACATTCTCCAGTCTCTTGATTGTTATTCAAACCGAATGACAATCATTAAAAAAAATTTTTTTTTTTGTAAACAGCGTACCTTTTTTCTCTGTCGATCTCGCTTCAACCACAGAACAAAACAGACTGAGATGTTCGCCACACGTTTTCGAACTACAATCACTCATTTTATATTCTTTGGATCAAATAATCGACGTAGCAAAAAACGTGCCGAAAATTGAAAAAACACTGTTCCCAAACATGAGACACTGGAGTACTTTGCTCGGTATTTCACGTGAAGATTATGAGGTCAAATAACAAAAAAAAAAAAAACATCAGAAAAACAATCCTTATTAAATTACTTTGCCAAACGATTAATTTTTTTTTTTGTTTTTTTTTTTTTTTTTTTGAAAAATGATCATAATAAACCGATTGTGTAATTCAATCTTCAATGTCAGCTTGGATGTTGATTTTTATGAAAATTAATATTCTTGTTCGCGGTAAACCGCAAAATCTTTGAGTTGCAGGTATCAAAAATCGTGAACGAGATATTGTCGTGCATAAGTGCGCATTTAATGGGGCCTTACATTTACATGAGAATTTATGATATGTTTGAGAATGTTTATGACGCTTCGAAAAACTACGAAACGGATTTCGACTTTTCGATGAACAATAAACAATTTTTGAAAGAAATAAGTAGAGAAGTACAAAAGTATGACGATTTACAGGAGGTTTTGATGGAGTGCAGAAATAAGGTACATTTTTCGAAATATTTTACCTGAATTTTAGTAAACAATTTGTTGAATTTTTTTTTTATTCAGTACCTCTGAAAATAATGTAAAATCATCCTGACTTTGATTTTAGGAAATTTTCATGAAATGCATACGATTTTCCGAACTTTCGAATATTATAATTAAAGGAATTGATCGAAAAAAACTTCCAAATTCAATTGAAATCGAGTAAGATTGAGGTTGGATGACTAGAAATCAATTTTTTTTTTATAATTTATGCAAATTTGAAAATCGTATTCTCAAATCCGAAAATTCGCGACTTATAGTATTGAAATAAACAATTTCCTTTATCTAGAATTCCTTAAAATAAGAAATAAACTTTTTTTTTATTTGATAAATTTAAGAGAAAATTTTCAAAGAAATAAAATTTCTATATCATTGCAAATTTTAACAGTTAAAAACATTTTATTATAAAAAAACCAATGTAGAAGAATTTCCATAATACTGAAAAACTCTAATTTTGTCTTAATTTTTCTGATTATAGGATATCAAAGCTTTCGAATTTCTTGAAACTCGCTATAATTCGAAATTTCTAGAATTACATATAATTTCTTCCCAGAACGCTATGTGCAATAATTAAAACTTTTCAGCATTTATAAATAATTCATGAATCAATATTTTTGATCACATCATAAAAGGTTAGCATAATCATCTCATTCATTCAAAAGTTTATTGCCTTGTATCATCATCATTCAAAGCGATGGTGACACGATAGTAAAATGATGGTAAAAAATACACTAATTGAATGACTGCAGAGACACACATACTAAATTAACATACTTAAAACTCTCTTCCATATTTCTGAATGATATCCACAAATTTCAACACATGCTTAATGAAATGAATATGCATCTGATATTGTAATGATGACACAATGATTTTATCTTTATATTGATATCACAGCTAAAGACAAAAAAAAAAGTGTGCAAGCTTCATGTTTTTTTCATATTTCCAAAAAATGTCCCATTGAACTGCAAAAGTTTTGACAGCTTGACAATTTTAGTTTAAACAGATTAAACTATGAATCAATCGCAAAACTGCTCATAAACTGCCAAAAATTCATAAAACAAACTCCTCAACTTCCAAGACTGTCACCACACCTACGTCTTCCAATAATTTCAGGCAATGCTGAACATGATCCAACTAAACTGCACGAAATTCAACTCCGAGGTCTCCGAAAAAATTCAAAAGCAACGCTCACGACTTTGCTCAGTCGTAACGAAAGAACTCCAAAAAAACAACATCGACCTCTGCGCGACCTTCGAAGAGGTCGCGGCGAGAGTCTCGATGATGCCGGAAACGACCCAAGAAGTGGTCGACTCTTTCAACTACCTGTGCGAGAGTCGCGACATAACCATGTACCTTCTGAAAAACCGTATCGATCGTTCCGCGGAACTTCTGCTTTTCATCTTCGACCACTTTCCTCCAGACGACGAAGCCATCAAACTAACGAGTCGCACCATCCTCTGGCCCAAGGAAATCGAAAACGTCATGAACCTCGCCTATAACCGTTTGACCTCCAAAAAAGAGCACTACGAACAAATCCTCAAGAACCGTCGCGAGGCCTTCGACCAAAGGATCTCCGAAGCACAAAAATCCTTGGAGCACTTGAGAAAAAAGGACTCGCCATTGTTGTCGAATTCCGAAATAGAATCGACCGTGAAAGAAGTCGAGAAATTGCGGGAAACCATGGTTGAAATAAACGCCGAAGCAAGTGGCATCAACGAAGAAGAGAACTTGCTGGATCTGGATTTGACCTCCTTCTCGAATTTGGTACCAATGACTGCGATGACTGATGCGTTATGTCTGCTGTGGAAGACGCTCTTCAATTTCCATTCGAATTACGAAAAATGGATGTACGGGTCGTTTAGAGAGATCGATTTTGAAGAAGTGAACAGGGTGACTTTGCATGCTTGGAAGACGTTGAAGCAATTGTTTAAATCTTTACCTGACTCTGCCGGGGGTCGAAGGGCGGCGGAAATCGTGAAAAATAATGTAGAGAAGATCAAAGAGTGTTTGCCTTTGCTGCGCGTTATCTGCAATCGTGATCTTCGAGATAGGCACTGGGAAGTGATAAGCGGAATCGTTGGATTAGAGGCGATAAGGTTACAGTCCTGCAGCCTAGCGGAGGTGCTGAGTCAAGAAATGGCGAGTTGCTTGGAGGATTTGGAAGGGATATCTTCCTCGGCGACGAAGGAGGGAGCTTTGGAGAAAAATTTGAAAAACATGCATGGAGAGTGGGAGGACATTTGCTTCGAGGTACAGCGGCACAGGGGAACGGGGGTGAATTTGCTGTGCCGCGTGGACGATTTGCAGGTATGGAGCTTGTTTGTCTGGATCTGTTTGAATTTTGGGAAAATTTTGAGATGAATTCATGTTTTGTGGATGCTTTTTAAAAAGTTTAATGTTTCATGAAACTTAAAAGGTAAACTTACAAGTTAAAAGTCAAATGTCTTCGACAGTTAGAATAAACACAAGACTTTTACTTGGCAGAGTATATATCTGACATAAAAAGGAACAATTGTTTGTCACGTTAAATCAAACTCAATAAACTTTGATTTTTCAGATTCTTTTAGATGACCACATCTTAAAAGTCCAAACCATGCGAAGTTCTCCTTACGTGAAAGCCTTCGAAACCGAAATCCAATCCTGGGAAGAAAAACTCATCCTCGTCCAAGACATAACCGATCAATGGATGACCTGCCAAAATTCCTGGATCGAATCTGAACCGATTTTCAAAAGCGAAGATATCGCTCGCCAAATGCAAAAAGAATCGAAAATTTTCGAAAAAATCAACCGTATCTGGAAATCTCTTACAGCCCACCTCACGAATGCTACTCGAGTCATCGAAATCACGAAAATTCCTGATCTTTCCCAACAACTAAAACACTGCAACGAACAACTAGGCGAAATAAAAAAAAACGTGAACAACTACCTCCAAAACAAACGATTATTGTTCGCGAGATTGTATTTCCTGTCAAGTGAAGAGCTGATGCAAATATATTCCAACACCAAAAATCTTCGTAAAATCCAAGCTCATCTGCCAAAACTCTTCAAGGGCATAAAAAAGTTGAAACTAACTAAAGACAACGAAATAACTCACATAGTTTCTGAAGAAGGGGAAAAAGTTTCGTTGAGCAACAAAATTTCCATCGCTGACGCCAAATTCGTGGTGGAAAAATGGTTGTTCCAATTAGATGAACAGATGAAAATTTCTTTACGGGACATTGCCCAGGAAAGCCTGGAAAATTTTTCCAATACTTTGTATGAAAATTGGATAATGACGTGGCCTGGTCAAATCGTGGTTTGTGCAAGTCAAATTCAATGGACTTGCGAAGTTGTGCAAGCGATAAAAAACGAGGAAATGGGAAATTGCTTGGAAAAGTGTAATTCGAGAATCGGGAAAATTGTGGATCTGCTGAGGGGAAAGCTCGAGGTGAAAAATCGAGTGACCTTGAAAAATCTCGTTATTGTTAATATTCATTCGAGGGATACCGTGGCGCAGTTGATGGAAAATGGCGCGAAGGACGAAATGGACTTCCTTTGGCTTTCTCAAATGAGGTTTTATTGGTTGAAAGGAACCATTGTTTTGTCTATGGTTACGACGATGGTTGACTATGGATTCGAGTATTTGGGAAATGTGTCCAGAATCGTTGTGACGCCACAAACTGAAAGGTGTCACAGGGTTCTTATCAATAGTCTGAAATTAAATTGTTTTGGAGCCTTGCAAGGACCTGAAGGTAATTTTTATGTTTAATTCGTATTACCGGTCCTGTGCGTAGGGAGGGTATTGGGGGTTATAACCCCCCCCCCCCCATGGAGAATTTTTTCACATAAATTTCCACGAACAATTGAATACTCATTCTAAAGTTTCAGTTTTTTTGTTAGAAATCAGGGTCAAAAAAGTTTGACAATCTTTTTTTTTTTAGACGTCATATTTTCATG
>JAPYZL010117768.1:0-17397 GCA_030522825.1 Platygaster orseoliae
AATCACAAGAATATGGCACGCTCTAAAATTTCAGGAATGCTATAAAATTCGGGAATCTCGAAAAGTCCGGGAAATCCCGACAATTTCGGGAAATCCCGAGAATGTCGGGAAGGTGTCTTTCCCGTCCCGAGGCATTTCCCGACCCATCCAGACATCGAGATTCCCGAAAAGTCGGGATCCCGCACACCCCTAATAATTAATATAATATAGTAGATTCTATAAAATTCGAACGATTTGTTGAATCTCAGATAATGTTTATAAATTTTTTACTTTGTGAAAAATTTTTGAATTTTAAAAAATTACAGAAACCATGTAATATACTACATTTTTAAATATCAAAAAATGTTTCATACGGATACAGTATAAAGTTTTTGAAATTTTAAAAATAATTTAGAGCATAATATAACTTTGAGGAATGTTAGGTATTTGTTAAAAATTGTAATGGTTCTGTTAAACTAGAATTTAATAACTGATTGATTTTTGCGTGGTATTTTTGAATATTTCATTTTCATATCATTATCAAGTTTTTTGAAATAAAAAATTATTCTAGACACAGACATGTTATATAATTATTATCATTCAATTAAAATTTGAAGTTTCATAATATTTCTTCGCATTTTGTAAATAGTGAAAAATTACTACAAATTCCAAGAACTACAAATTGTAAGTTTTTCTCTTTTTTCATTTTTATTACATTAATTTAAAAAATTTTTTTAGACTTGTGCATTTTATATATTTTTTTTTATTTCTTGCTTATACTATTGTAAATATGTTAGTGGCAAACATATCTCAAACATGTTGTCTGTAAACAATATTTCAGAAAATTGGTAAAATTCGGTTTTATAATATTTTTTGTACATCATATAATTACAGAGATTATACATAAATTTCGTATATTGTGAACATTATCATATTTTTCGGAAAAGTGTATGGTTTTTTTTATTATAAGAAAAAATTTCAAAAACTTGGAAGTATAGAAAAATTAGCAAAAATTATTATGAGTTACACGAATTTTAATGAATTTTTTTCGATTATTATTGTTAAAATATAAATAAAATGAAAAAGCATTGGGATAGTTCTCCAAATTTTTGTTAATTCTACAAAATTCGAATAGTTTATTGAATTTCAGATAATGTTAATAAATTTTCACATCGTGAAAAATTTTATTAAAAAACTTTCTACCAAAAATTTATAAGAGAATAAATAGAAAATAAAATGAATAGCATAAATTAATAAATCAATTTACTATAAAAATTTTGTTTTACCTTTATTACTCAAATATCACGAATATTTTTTTTGTCAAAAACAACTGCAAAAATTTTTTTTCAGAAAAAGCTGTATTTTGAAGCAAAAATGAGAAATTAATTAAAGGAAACCTAAAAAATTGACCTATTAATTCGATGGAGTTTTGTTTCTCAGATTTTTATCAACTTTTCTTTTTTTTTAATTTTTCGTTTTTTATCATTTTCGACAAGTCAACACATTTGTAAACATTTACCTTTTTTCCAAATACAGCTGTGTAAAAATATACAAAAATAATTAAATATGCTGTTTAACATTTAAAAATTAATATAATGTTTATAATGGAAAATAATTATTAATTTATTTATTATTCGTTTATTAATGATTACTTAATTATTATTATTTCACTTTCTCAATTTGATATTTAAAAACAAAAGAACATAAAAATTTGATATTAGGAACCAAAAAAATTTATTACTGGAATCATTTTATTATTATTTATTTTTGCAATTATAATTTAATTAATTATTATTTATACTTTATATTATATATGTACACACACACACACACACACGCACACACACACACACACACACACACTACAAATATCAATAATTAAAAAAATATATATAATTAAATATTATATTTAATTAAAATTAGTTATAAGCATGAAGAATAAATTAATAAATAACATAGAGGAATAACATAAATATTCAAGAACAAACATAACGTAAACAAATTGAAATGTAGTGGAAATCTAACCTAGAGGAACTCCATCTTTTCTGTATTCACCAGTACAGAGTTGCCGGAAATTTTCCGATGTCCTCGGGCAAACGTCCTCGAAGAGTTCGAAAATCATGCGGCCAATTTCCGTCGTTCCCACGGAAACGTCGAAAAACACTACCGGGTTATTCGGGTTCCGAAGTTGGTTTTGTATCTGATTCCAAGTCGGCATTTTCGAAAAGAATCTCTTTATCTTCGGATCGAACTCGACGCGTACACTCTTTACCAAAAATTTACGAAACAGCTATAATTTCGATTAGTTCATAAAGCGACGAATTCAACAAATTTAATCTTACCGCTTTTTATTTACAAACATTTAAATTTTATTGTGTTGGTATTCTTGACTTTTGGCGGTTATTTTTTTGCTGATGTTGGTAGTTGTGCGTGTCGTCTGCTTTGCACAGCTGACTGCAGCTGACGTGCAGAAAAAGCAGAAAAAGTTAACAAAAGTTTACCAAAAACACGAAAAATTTTCGAAACAGCTATAATTTCGATTAATTCATAAAGCGACGAATTCAACAAATGTAATCTAACCTTTTTTTATTTACAAACATTTACAAGTGTTTTCAAATTTCGTTGTGGTGGTACTACTGACTTTTGGCGGTTATTTTTTTTTCTGATGTTGGTAGTAGTGCGTGTCGTCTGCTCTGCACAGCTGACGTGCAGGGAAGTAAACAAGTTTGTGTACGAAATTTGTAATGATTTTTAATTTTTAATTCAGTTTATTGCATTTGGCTATGACCAGGAAAAATGGCAGCTCTTGATTTGATTAAAGCGTCTTATGATGATAATTCAGATGGAGAAAGCGATGACGGTTTAAATGAAACTGAAAGCAATGTAGGAAAACAATGGTAAGTGAATTTTAAAAGTAAATTCTTGGGAAAATGTATGTAATCAAACGTTTAAATACTGCCTTTTTTTAGTTTAAGATTATATTTACAAAGTCTTAGATTTTTTTTATCAAGAATCTTTGTGTTATTGTATTTTTATTTGACATACGATTTTTTAGCATTGGCATCAGGGGCGTACGCAGGAGGGGGTTTTGGGGGTTCAACCCCCCCCCCCTCGAAATTTGAAAAAAATTGTGAATTTTTTTATGCCTTTCAAAAATCGTTCTCTGAAGTGAAAATTGAATTCAACAAACCCACCCTCCCCCCGCAAATTTTTTCTGCATATGCGCCTGGTAGAAAAAATATTCGGGAGAGGTTTTTTAGGAAAATCTGTCTGGATATTATTTTCTTTATAATTTTAAAATTAAAAAAATTTTTAGAACAGAAAATCCTTAATATTGTATATATAACAAGGAAATATATGAAAAATACTTTAAGTATTAGAAAAAATAAAATTCTTTGAGAGTATATAAATACATAAATAAAAAATGAAATTCTTTGAAATTATATTTACAACATTTTAGATTTTTTTTTTTGTTAAGAATCTTTATGTTCTTGTATTTTTATTTTTACATACTATTTTTCAGCATTGGCATCAGGGGTGTAGGTAGAATAAAAATTCGGGAGGGGTTTTGTAGAAAAATCTGTCTGGATATTATTTTCTTTAAAATCTATGAAATTTAAAAATTTTTTAACACCAGAAAATCTTCAAAACTGTATATTTAACAAGGAAATATATTAAAAATACTTGTAGTATTAGAAAAAAAAAATTCTAACCACAGTGACGTCTGATTGGTATAAATTATGTACAATAAATTTTCCTGGAAGTATTGCAATTTTAAATTACAAGTTAACTATATTTATTTATTTTAGCGTGCTTCCTGTACCAAAAAGTATTTTACAATGGAAAGGAATTCCTCAACGTGAAAAAGTTGTAAGCGATCCATCTAAACATGGAGGAAAAATAAGGAGCTTCGAACATGAACGTGGGAATTGGGCAACATTAGTTCACATTAAATGTACATTAAAATCTCAATTTCATAAAATGTATTTGTAAACGTTATTGAAGATCAAACGAAATAATAAATAAATAACTCAGCACTTGAATATTATGTCATACAATTTTTCGACAAAAGTATTCAAAATTTTAAAATTATATACTTGTGAATTTTAAAAATTTTTGTACATATATACGTCTCCATTTCATGAATTTTGAAATGCATAATTCATACTTCACTTATTTCTTAATATCCAAATTCAAAAACGGTAATTTTTGGAACAAGAATTTTTCAACTATTTTCATTAATAAAACATTAATGAATTTTTGAAAAATAAACAATATGTATATATGAATGAAATATATATATGTGAAACATATATATTTTTCATATATATTAAATATTAAATATTTTTTATAATATTTTGATATCATAATATTGAATATAAATTATTATTTATTATATATTATATTTAATTTATTTTTTATATTATAATATATTTATATATTATATGTATTTATTATATTGTAATATATATTATAATATATTATAATATTATTTTATTTTTATAATATTTACTATACTATTTATTTCGTATATATTAAATATTTGTTATAATATTTTAATATTATAATACTTATTATAATATTTTAATAATATAATATTAACTATAATATGAATTTTGGATATACTAAATATTTAATATACAGGGTGGTCTAGTTCGACTGGATAATATTTTAACCAAGTTTTTTTCATATTTTTCTGAATCGAAAAGTCCTCTGCCACTTTTCACAAAACTCAAAAACAAAAAAGATATTCAAGTTTAAAATTCAAACAATATATGCACTTTTTCGAGGAGTGGGGATAAAAACCACAAACCAAATTTTACCCAAACTTTCTTCATATTTTTCCGAGTAAAAAAGTCCTTTGCCACTTTTTAAAAAACTCAAAATCAAAAAAGATGTTCGAGTTAAAAGTTACAACCAATCAGATTTCTCAGATTTCAAACTCGAATATCTTTTTTGATTTTGAGTTTTTTAAAAAGTGGTAAAGGACTTTTGATTCAGAAAAATATGAAAAAAATTTGGTTAAAATATTATCCGGTCGAACTGGACCACCCTGTATGTCTTGTGTATATTACATATTTGTATAAATATATATACAGGGTGTCCCATAGTCAACAATTAATATTTTAGGGGATTATAGTTTGTGAAATTCTAAGATAATTTTTCCTTTGCCATTTTTCACAAAACTCAAAATCAAAAAACATATTCAAGTTTGAAATTTAACCAATAAACATGCTCTTACGAAAAGTAAGGATAGAAACTATTGGCCAAAATTTACTGGAATTTTCTCCATATTTTTCTGAGTCGAAATGTCCTTTGCTACTTTTCACAAAACTCAAAATCAAAAAGATATTGGAGTTGAAAGTTTCAACCAATCAGATTTCTCAGATTTCAAATTCGAATATCTTTTTTGATTTTGAGTTTTTTGAAAAGCTGCAAAGGACTTTTCTACTCAGAAAAATTTGCAGAAATTTTGGTAGATTTTGATTCGTGGTTTTCATCTCCACTCCTCATAAGAACGCGTTTATTGGTTACATTTCAAACTCGAATATCTTCTTTGATTTTGAGTTTTGTGAAAAATGATAAAGGAAAAATTGTCTTAGAATTTCACAAACTATACACCCTTGAAATATTAATTGTTGACTTTGGGACACCCTGTAGATGAAATATATATACGGTAAATTGATAAAGTTAAAATTCTATTTTTATTATTATTTAGTATAAAATTTATATAAATATATGAATAACTATAATAATATTGAATTTTCCCCTTAGACGATCCCAGTGACGCGATCGATCTATGGATCAAAGACGCCAAAAAAATAATTGACCGAGTTGAAGTCATTGAAGAATTTCATTTAAGCCTCACCCGAACTTTGGTACTCAAATTTCACTGGATCGACTCTTTTGTGGAAAGCATTAAAGAATTGTGCTGCAACACAGAAAGTTTCTGGGTAGAAATAACTGGTGTCAATATTTATGTGAACGAAGAAAAAACTCGCACGTTCCTTGGATTACGATGCGAAGACAGAAAAGGGACTTTACGGTGTCTGACTGGAAAATTGAATGAGCTGTTGATAGAATACGAATTACCTCCTTTTTATGAAGTAATTGTATTTTTCTGCTGAAATTTTTCCATTATTGAGACCATACTCTTCAAGTCTGACACTTTTTAATAATACGAAGGTCGTTCAATAAGTCCTTAGAAAAAGATGGAAAAACACTGTTTTTTGGAAATTTTTTTTTGTTTTTCAACATAATCTCCTTTCAGCTCTACACACTTTTCCAACCGTTTTTCCAAAATTGTTATCCCGTCCAAAAAATAGGATTTCCACTGTTTTTTGGAAATTTGTTTTTTTTATTTTTCAACATAATCTCCTTTCAACTCTACACATTTTTCCAACCGTTTTTCCAAAATTTTTATCCCGTCCAAAAAATAGGATTTCGGAAGTTCTGCAAAATACTCATTCGTTTGAGCAATGGCTTGTAATTTTTTAATATTTATTTACTATAATGTTTCAGTAAATGATGAATAAACATTCATATAATTTAATTTAATGTAATTAACTGCTTAAAAGTTGAAAATTTTAAAAATACTTACATTAAGACCACGATTACAAACTTTTTCCAGGAAGCGTCTTTTCATGTAAGTTTTCTCTGGTGCTTGGGAGATGAAGAAAAACGTTTCAAATCGAGCTTGCCTTTGATATTGGAGAGCTTTCATCAGTTGCAGGACAAAAATCCAGAAGAATTCCAAGTTTTTGTGACTCAAATTCATTGCAAAATTGGCAACCGGATATACGTATTTCGGTTGAACCGATAAGTTTTATGAATAATTGCAAAATGTACATGAAAATATATTTTTATAAAATGCCCAACAACAATAAAATCTCAGTTTTTTTCATTTCCTACGTTTTTTTTTTTTTTAAAGGATTCTTTAAAAAAATGAGAATGATAAGGCAGATAAATGTTATAGAAAAACGCAGTTTTAATCATCTTAAACCGAAATAGTAGTGTGTTTATTTTACACCAAATAAGCAACTTAATAAACGATGAAAAATTGAAAAACATGTATCAATAACCGCCCTTTTTTTCTTTTCATAATTGATTCGATTCGATACAAAAATAGGAACTCTTCGAAAACTTGAATTATTTATCCGCGCGGCAGAGTAATCTGTAACAAACGAAAAAAAAACGAGATATTTTGAAGATAAATATTTGAGTTACTCAACAAAACAATGAATCATTGAAAATATTTACATTTCTCCATCACTCCAACTGAACAACGGTATGTTCGACATTTCCTGGTTGGCAATCTGCAGCATGTCTCTCTATTGAGACTTTGCTAAATTTTTTGCCACATATTGGACACTCGACTTTATTTTTATCGAATTTACCGAAGGTGGGATGTTCTTCCTCGATTTCCTCGACGTCCTGGAAAAAAAGGTAAAATGAAATCAACCAAAACTTGCGTGAGTTTGTAATTAGTTGCCTTTTTATAAAAAAAAAAACATGTTACCATAATATCGTTATGTATGGCAGTGGCCAGTTGGGATCTATCATTCATTGACTCTTTGTTCAAGTAACTTTTTCCTCGATCATTAAAAATATTGGACCACTTTTTTTCATCATTTTTTCTCCTCTCCTCCTCCTCAAACTCTTTTTGTCGATTCTCATTTTCTTGAGCTCGACGTTTATGAGCTATTTCCAACCTTTTACTGTTTTCTTTTATTTCATTTTCTTCTTCTGCTTTCCTTGCCTCTTTATTTTTTTGTTCCTCATCATTCTGTGCCGCTTTCAATATAAGTTGAGCATAGTTCATTCTGTCTTGAAAGTTCTTTTTTTGCTCACGCCGCCCTGGAGATTTTCCCATGCCATTGGGAATTTCGGGTTTTTGTATTTCCATTTCATGTTGCAGCGCCTGATCATTGCATTAAAAATTTTTTTTGTAATCTTACCAAAACATTCCTGTACAATGTATATTATAACTAAATTTATTATGAGCTAGGGATGTTGATTTTCTATCGATTTTTTGGATACGATTTTTTCATCTTCAATTGTATCAGTATATCTCCGAAAAATCTTAATATCGTTTCCAATTTTTTTTTTGGCAGACACTAGTTTGACAGACGACGAGTTTGTCGGACATGGGGAACTCTAGGAAATTCTAGGGAATTTATGATGGAACGGTAGGGTTTTTCCCAGGTTTTCCTATAAATTTTCCAGAATTCCCCAGGTTTCCCAATGAGTTCCCTAGACTTTTCCGGAATTCCCCAGGTTTCTATATGAGTTCCCTAGAATTTTCCAGAATTCCCCAGGTTTCCCTATGAGTTCCCCAGAATTCCCCAGGTTTCCCTATGAATTCCCTAGATTTCCCAAGAATACACTCATTGCGGATTTTTCAAAATTAGTGAAAATCAACACTTTGAACCGAAATAACATAAGTTATAATAATACTTTTGAAATTATTTCAGTATTTTGTTTACAATAAAAACTTCTCAAAACGCCCTTTTTTGAATGCCCTGGAATCGCGCGCCATTTTGTGTAACGTCACTAGGTAGATGCAACATCGACACAGAGCATTGATTTGCAGTGTTTTTGTTTATTTAAATATTGAATAACATTAAATTAAATAAATCTCAACTATAAATAAATTTCAATGAATTAAATTTACAATATTGCTGAAAAATGTGAAAAAATAATCAAATATATTATATTTTTCAAGAATATTCTTATTAAAAAACATTAAAAAAAAGTAATACAAAATATTTAATTATGAATAAAATTAAAATATAAATAAATGAATTGAGAATTAAAATAAATTTACGGAATACATTGCATAATTTACATGATGGGTAGAAAGTTATAATTCAGTAGGAAAAAAAATTATTTATTAGGTATTTGTGTAAAATCACTGACTGTGCAAATAAATCATATATTATTATTAAATATAGGAAAATCAGTAGTAAGTTATTAAAGAAATAATCATTTTCGGCTAAAAATCTATGAAAATAATAAATAATTATCAGTGTAGCAACATTGATTACGATAAACAATGCATCGCAATGAAGAATTGATGTTATCAATTCCAAAACGAATACGTTTTCGACATTCGTTGCCAAAAAATTGGGAGTGAAGTAATTGCACCTAACCTAACCTAACCTAACCACCGCATTTCTTTTCCCGCCGTTCAAAAATTCAAAGTTTAACATTTTTTTCCTCAAATTCTAATGATCAAATTGATAAAATTTTTACATTTTCAGTAAAAAAATGAAAAAATTCACACACGAAAAATTTTTTTTCAATAAAAATTTTTTTTGCAGGGAGTCTATTCCCCAGGTTTTCCTATGAGTTCCCTAGATTTTCCCAGAATTACCCAAGTTCCCGTATGAGTTCCCTAGAATTTTCCAGAATTCCCCAGATTTCCCTGTGAGTTCCATAAAATTTTCCAGAATTCTTTACGAGTTCCCTAGAATTTCCCAGGTTTTCCCTATGAGTTTCATAGAATTTTCAAAAATTCGCTAGGTTTCCCTACTAGTTACTTAAATTTTCCCAGAATTCCCCAGGTTTTTCTATGAGTTCCCTAGAATTTCCCAGGTTTCCCTATGAGTTCCCTAGAAATTTCCAGAATTCCCCAGGTTTCCCTATAAGTTCCCTAGATTTTCGCAGAATTCCCCAGGTTTCCCTACGAGTTCCCTAGATTTTCCCAGAATTCCCTAGGTTTCCCTAGAATTTTCCAGAATTCCTTACGAGTTCCCTAGAATTCTTCAGGTTTTCCTATGAGTTCCCTAGATTTCCTTGGGTTTCCCTATATTTTCACAGGTTTTCTTAGAATTTCCCAGGTTTCCCTATGAGTTTCCTAGAATTTTCCAGAATTCCCTAAATTTTCCCAAATTTCCTCAGGTTTCCCTATGAGTTCCCTAGAATTTCTCAGAATTCCTTAGGTTTCCCTACGAGTTCCCTAGATTTTCGCAGAATTTCTCAGGTTTCCCTAGAATTCCCTAGATTTTCCCAGAATTCCCCAGGTTTCCCAATGAGTTCCCTAGAATTCTTCAGAATTCCCCAGGTTTCCCTACGAGTTCCCTAGATTTTCCCAGAATTCCCCAGGTTTCCCTATGAGTTCCCTAGAATTTTCCAGAGTTCCTTACGAGTTCTCTAAAATTTTCTAGAGTTCTTCAGGTTTCCCTATGAGTTCCCTAGATTTTCCCAGATTTCCCTATGAGTTCCCTAGAATTTTCCAGAGTTCCTTACAAGTTCTCTAGAATTTTCTAGAGTTCTTCAGGTTTCCCTATGAGTTCTCTAGAATTTTCTAGAATTCTCTACGAGTTCCCTAAATTTTCCCAGAATTCCTCAGGTTTCCCTATGAGTTCCCTAGAACTTCCCAGAATTCCCCATGTCTGACAAACTAGTGTTTTTTTTAATTTACTTACTAGGACACCTTTTTTTTAAGCTATCGATAATAAGGATTATTATTTTAAAAAGTTGATTTTCCGATTAGGCATTAATTATCCACAATTATTGTTAAAAAATCAATTTTTTTATAAAAATATCGATTTTTTCTTAAAAAAAAAAATCAATGTCCAAAACGATTGTTTCAAAATAATCGATTATATCGAAAACGATTTTTTTGAAAAATCAACATTCCTAATTCACAATTTCTATTTTACATGTTTGGATGGATATTTTGTTTAATTTCACAAAAAGTTGATTTATTACTTCATTGAACTAGGGTTGTTTACATACATCGTCGGATATAAAATTTATCCGATAATTAATTGATATTCATTGTGAGTTTATTCACACATGCATTAAATATTTGATATCGTATCGATTAATCACGTGGTACAAAATCGATTTTCCGATATATCGTCTGAAATACAAATTATATCGAATCGATTTAATCGATATTAGATTATATCGAAATACCGAAAGAAATAATCGTATATCGATTCAATCGGGTAGGCAAAAATTATCGAAACGTAATCGATATTTGAAATAAAGAAATCGATTTTATATCGACAACCCTACATTAAACCCACAGCTTATTTTTTAATGTGCAAGATAAACTGAGTTAGAAGCCACCTAGTAGCGATTCTTCGCATCATACCATATAACACGTAAATTTAAATATGAGAACGAATCAGAATCTGAAATTTTTTTTTTTTAATGTATATGTTCACTCTAATTTTTATGATTGTTCGACTCCAAATATTTTTATCTTGTCAAAAAAATATCCAAAGCTTGAATAATGAACTCGATATACAATAAATAAGGCTGAAATCGTCGATAAGTTCATTTAACGAAGTTAAATAAGACATTTCATCCAATCAATCAAAAAATACCAATAAAATCCTACAAAAGAAAAAGAATCACTTATAATTCCTCTAAAAAATCTCAAATTTTGTATACCTTTCTTTCATTTTCTTCTTCTGCTTCATCATCATCATTCCAATCAAACAACATATTTTGTACTGCTTGTTCAGAATACAGCATTTTGGTCCCAGGCTTTACCGGCTTGAACGGCTTTTCCAATGACTTCAAGTTTTGAGCAGCCTTATTTCCACGACCTTTTCCTCGAGTTGCAGTATTCCCTCGAGTCCCACTAGCATTTCCCCGAGTTCCAGCACTTCCTCTTCCTCTTCCTCTCTTTTTTTTCACAGGAATGAGAAACTCTTCATCACTATTATCGTCTTTTTCAACGTCATCATCCACGAAATTGAAAACATCCACATACTCTTCTCTCCCAGAATTCTCAGCAATGTTCGATTTGCGCTTTATGATTCGTTCTGTCCTCGCAGAGAACCTTTTTGGAAAAACTTCCATCGAATCTTTTGAATTCTCTAAACTCATAAACGCCGACATACCAGGTGAATTTTGCGCCATTTCCTTTGGGTCGTCGTCGTCGTCCAAGTTGCTCGTCAACTACAGAAATTGAATTTCATTAAAAAAGGCAAAAAAAACTACACTCTAGTTTGTTTTATTCACCATTTATTGAGTTTCTCACAATTACAGAATACACAACTTTAGAAACTAGCTATATTCGAAAAAAAAAATTATGAGAATAGTTAAATTCTCGTTTGCGGTGATCTTTTACAATAAAATCGTTTTTTAAAAAAATCAAGTTGTTCAAGGAGCAACAACTTCTTGGAAATTCGATAGGTTGCTTTGCGAAGAACTCAAAGTTTGGAGTCATGAAATTTTTTTTTAGTTTTCAAGGTCTGTGATACATGGAAGTGTTATTGTAGTAATGTTGCCCAGAGTAGCATGTACCAACCTTGATGGGCGAGCCCCATCTCGTTTCACTTATATCAATGCCTTGCTCGAGTTTGTGGCGATACTTGTTGTAGAACGAAGCTTCATCCATACAACGAGTCACTTCTTTCAGACGAGCCTGGTATTCTTCTTCGGTTTTCGGAAGTGGAGGAGAAGGCGACTGTTTCTCTTGGTTTTGGGCCCTTAACCTTTTAAATAAATCGTGGAGTTTTTGGCACTTTTTCATGCCCTCTGGCATTGGAGAGGACTCTTTTGACGTTTCCAAGATTTGCGTGTCTTTATCGGATATGCTGTCGTTGGAATGATCTGAAGAGTTTATCAAATGATCAAACATATTTGAGGTAGCTGGGATTTCCAAAGGGTCACTCGGCAAGATTTCTTTCACTTCCTCAGCCTGAAACGATAACAAAAAGTTTTTTTTTCAGGCGAGTTCCCGAAGTTACAAACATTGGCACCGGAACAGGGGGGGGGGGCAGGGATTCGACTGTCCTCTTCAAAGTTTTATTTTTTTAATTTTTTTTTAAAGTGAAACTTTTTAACTGGCAGCTGGCACTCAAAACATCTTGAAAAGAGGGAGCGAAATGAGCCGGACGAGATTCGCAGCGTTATGTAACGTGATCTAACTTAACTTAACCTAAGAATCAAAATATCTTAGATCTCAAATCTTAAGACCTGACCTTGGCTTGACCTCGGCACAATATTGGCCTGATATTGGCCCGATCTTGGTATGACCTTGGCCTGATCTTGACGTGATCTCAGCCTGATATTGGCCCGACCTTGACTTGACCTTAACTTTGACCTGACCTTAAGAGGATATTAAGAAAATCTCATGTCTGACTTGACTTTGACCTTAACCTGACCTTGACCTTGAAAATTTGGAAAAGTTACAAATTTTCTTTGATATCTTAATTTTTTTTCAGTCATAACATTTGAATGATTGCTTGGTTGTTTTTTTTATATATATGTATATATTTTTTGTCCCCTTAAAAAATTTATTTTCGGCGCCACTGGTAACAAAGATTAAAAAATAAACGAAATCGAAAAAAAAATTATCGCAACGAACTTTCATAGTTAAAGTGATAAATATAATTTTTTAAATTTGATCATTACTGAATTTTTTTTACTTTTTTTTGGATACAGTCAAAAAACCAATTTTGTGTTATTAAGTTTATGAAACATTTTATTAAATAATATATAAATTTATTCAAAACACTGAAGTAAAATGATAGTGAGAATAATTTCACTAATCAAAATAAACTTATTATTTGTTTAAAATTTCTTATTCAAAATATCGAAATGATAAATTTTTCCGGTCTGAAATTCCTATTTTTCATTTTTTAAGTAAATAACCATAAATATTTTTAATTATTTTGTTTATTCCTTTTTTGGACGACTTTTATTTTGGTCCATTCGATGGGAAAAATATTCATAAAAAATTCGAAATAATTAATTTTTTATTAGTCAATAGCAGTTGAGTGCATTTTTTTATTTAAACGTTTAGGTCACAATTTTTATGTTCGAATTTTGTTCTTGAAGTTCTACAAGTTAAAAAATAAACGAAATTGAAAAAATAAATTGTTCCTATCACATTTTATACCTCAAGTAATGAAGATAATTTTTAAAATTTAGACATTACTGAATTTTTTTTACTTTTTTTTTGTAGAGTTAAAAGATCAATTTTGTGTTATTAAATTTATGGAAGAAACGAAACAAATAGTACACAATATGCATTAACTTGAAATATTTATATAAATTATATTTTATAAAGTGATATAAAACACTGAAGTAAAATGATAGTAAGAATCATTTAATTTATCAACAGAAATTTCTGATTTTTAAAATTTTTTATGTAAAATATCAAGAATAAAATTTTTTTTGGCCTGAAGTTCTTATTTTTCATTTATTAAATTAATAATAACCATAACTATTTTTAATCATTTTGTCTCTTGTTTTTCTTGATGACTCTTATTTTAGTCAATGCAATGAAAAAAATTTTTTTAACATTTAAGTCACGATTTCTATATGTCGTTCTTGAAGTTCCAAACTTAAAAAAAAAATGAAATAAAAAAACTGTTTTAATCACTTTCCATAGTTCAAGTAATACATTAAATTATTGAAATTTAAAAAATCATTCAACGTTACTTAAAATTTGATACTTTTTTCGTGGATGGAGTTGAAAATCCAATTTTTCATCATTTTTCTTTATTTCACCAACGTTTGGAACTTCAGGGTCATCTTCGATATTATTTCAAGAAAAATACGAAAAATGTATAAATTAATTAAATTTAGAAAATAAATATTTTGATAAATAATATGTGAATAATATTAACATGAATTATTCATTTTTAAAATTTATCATTAAAAATATAAAAATTACAAAATTTTCTAGTCTGAGATTCCTATTTTCCATTTATTGAGTTGGTAACCATAACTATTTTAAATTATATTGTTTTATGTTTAATTCGATGAAAAAAATGTAACGAAAAATTGATTGTACCATAAATCAGAAATTTTACTATTTCTAAAAATATGTTGATGTTCAATTTAAAAATTATTGATCTCTCCTTCGAATTTTTTTTTAAATTCGAATAATAGTCAAATTTTGAATAATCAATTCTAAAAAATTTGAATTTCATAAATTAAAAATCAAATTAAAATTGAAATACTATTAATATGAAAATATTAAATGATAAGTAAAATAAAAATAGAATTTAATTTATTTAATAAATTTAAATTTAATTAATTTGTTTTAATATTTCCTCATGTTACATAAATTTCTTTTGGTTTTATATGTCAGTAATTCATTTTTAATTTTTTACCTGTTCAGGCGAAGCGCTTCTCCGAGGCGATTGTGATGTACGCAGTGATTCTCGTATCATCCGTAAAATTTCCTTCATATGTTCTTTATTCATGCCATCTTCAAATAGATCTAAATCTGAAAAACAAAATACTTTTTTCAAGGATTTATAAAAATTCAAAAGTTAAAAGTAATTATTTATTATATATCAACTGAATAAATTAAAATTAATCAACTAATACTTATAAATTTTACTTGACATTCAACTAGCAATTTTACCATTTCAAATTTATAAATTTACCAACTATATTTCGGTTAGTTTTTGTCGCTTATTTTAAAAAAACAAAAATTTTTAGATATAATAAAAATGGGCAGTTATTTATTAATAATCTTAGTAGCCGTGATTTTTATAAATCAAAAATTTATAAAGTTACGTACTTTATAAAGAATTTCATGAAAGTTTTACGAAAATGAAATTTTGTATTTTGTATATTATCCTGCGATGTCAGCTGTAAATAATATAAACATAATTAATGATATAAAAATAAATAAACATATACCTTTAAGCTCTTTTTTCATTTTTTCTTCCTCCTGCATATCATCGTCGTCACTTTTTTGACTCATCGTGTTTCGAAATAAATCTGCAATTTGTGAAATAAATAGTTGTAAACTTTTTTTATACGCTAAGAAACGTACATTTAGAGTATAACAAAGTTTAAGGGCGAGCAAAAAAAAGTAATATGGCTACAATCACGTTTTTAGCCCCAAGCAATAGAAAAACTTCCTGGAAGGAGAAAATGATAATTTGGCTTTTTCCGGTTTGTTTACATACCTGTGTTTACACCAACTCAAACGGGATGAATTTTTTTGATTCGCTGAACTAAATAATAGCTAATAATGACGAGTACTTGTAATGCTTATAATGCAGGTATTTCTCAGTATTTCTGCATGAACAATATGATGTATTATGCTGTATAACTAACAAATAAATATAACTGAATGCTGAATGTGGCTGAATTAAACTGAATGAACGAAGAAAGCAGAAGAAAGAACTCTGGAAAGAAGTTCTTTCTTCAAAGAACGCGACGCACTTCAAATAACCAAGGCCGGATCAACCCTCAACGGGGCCCTAGGCAACCGTTAATTTTAAATCTTACAACAAATTTGTTTCTGAAAACAACTAGTCATACATTTATTTAGAAAAAAGTTCTTGTATTCATAAAATTTGTTTAGGAGAATTTCTTTTTTAAATTTTTTTTAGAATATTTGCGTTGATTTCTATTTTTTAATTACAGCTTTTGACTACGTTTTCAGAATTTCTTTTCTTATTCATCGTTTTCAACATTTTTCAATATTATTCTAAATAATATGGTTGACACATACAGGGTGTACCATAATCTCCGTACCATAAAGAAATCCAATATTCCTTTTTGAATTTCTAGTCGAAAAGTCCTTTGCTGCCACTTTTTACAAAAGTCACTTTACGCTTATGCGTGTCCTTGCCTTCTAGCGGAATTCCGCCAGATTCTGGCAACACTGAAAATTCCCGTACCACAAAAAAATCCAATATTCCTTTTTGAATTTCAAGTCGAAAAGTCCTTTGCCACTTTTTACAAAACTCAAAAATAAAAAAGTTATTTAAGTTTGAAATCCAAACAATAAACGCGCTCTTACGAGGAGTGGGGATAAAAACCACGTACCAAAATTGACTTGAACTTTCTTCATATTTTTCTGAGTCGAAAAGTCCTGTACCACTTTTCAAAAAACACAAAACGAAAAAAGATATTTGAGTTTGAAATCTGAGAAATCTGATTGGTTGAAACTTCAAATTTGAATATCTTTTTTCGTTTTGAGTTTTTTGAAAAGTGGCAAAGGACTCTTCAACTCAGAAAAATATGAAGAAAATTTGGTTAGAGTTTGGTTCGTGGTTTTTATTTCCACTTGTCGAAAAAGCGTCTTTATTGTTTAAATTTCAAACTTGAGTAACTTTTTTGATTTGGAGTTTTGTAAAAAGTGGCAAAGGACTTTTCGACTCGAAATTCGAAAAGGAATATTAGATTTCTTGTTGGTATGGGGATTTCGGTACACCCTAGGGTAATAATACAGCTGTATTATTAATAAATATACAGGGTGTTACAGTCATGGCGGATAAAAAAAAAACATGTATTCCTCCCCTATCGGATATTCTGTGATAGGTTGCGAGTGTAATACCTATTACAGTGGACTATCGATATTTCTATGTATCGATATGGTAGCGCAAACAAAATGGCGCCAGCGGGAAATTTTGAATATAATACATAATTTTAAATAAAAAAATAACTTGAACTTCTGTAAACTAATATTCTATG
>JAPYZL010117826.1:0-27938 GCA_030522825.1 Platygaster orseoliae
AGGCATTTGCCTATTTTGCCTCTATGTAAATCCGGCGCTGTATGATTTTGTACTGTAAACAAAGAAATATTGGACGTATATATTTAGAAAAACAGTTTTTTTCCGATCTCCATCCGAGGTTGAGAAGTTGAAAAATTATACAATTGTTTATCGGCGCTCTACGGTGCACGATTGAAAATTGTCCAAGTCCAAGAGATATGCAATTTACTATAATTTTCTTTTGACAATAGCAGCTCAAGTATAGATAATATCTGCACTGATTTTTCGTACTTGATAACTCTATGGAAATTTTTTCTTTTCATTAAAGCGAGCTTATTTAACGATATTTTGCATTTTTCGTCATTATTTTACAGAGCCTAATTCGGAGCCTATTTTGTCTATTTTTCAAGCTTTTTTAGGCACCTAAAACGCATTTCCCTGAGCCTATTTTTATCCGCTCTGATTATAATATCTAATTTATTACAACCATATTTCCATAAACAAATGTGAAAAAATCGCGATCATTTTTTACTGTAATACAGTAAATTTGCACTATCACTGATTTTACAGTCATTTGAGCTACCTTTCACTGAAGAATCAGTGGAATTCTACTGATTTGGATTTGCATTATCATCGTTCATCAGTTTCATGTGTATATCATCCGATTTTCGCTGTTACTTGTTTGTTACTGTAAAAGCACTTGCATTTAAAAAGGATTGATTCACTTTTGTAGGATCGACCCGGAATCGGATGATTTTTTCACCCAACTCTTTAACGTTTTTCTCGAACAAAAAGCCGTTCTGAGGTAAATCCAGCATATTTTGTTGTCTTCCAAAGTGTGCAGCTTTTTAGTTTTCGTTCTTTGCCGTTTGACCATGGATATTCGACTGACAAAAAGTTGATTTTAACCAGCACGTGGTACGTTATTTTATTTCACTTTTTATTGTCTTTTATGTTTTTGTTTTTGATGATATCACGTTTTTTTTTTGTTTTTTTTTTCCATGTTTTTTGGAGGTTCGAATACTTGCCGAAATTCGAATGAAATTATTTTTATTTTTATGTGAGAGTGGGAAAAGTTAACAAATAACAAATTAAAAAATAGCAAATTTGAAAAATAAAATGAACGAATGTTATTGAAATTATAATTGCTGACATCGAGAGACAAAAAATGGTTTCATGTAAGCTCTCGAAGTTGAAAGGTACTAGGAATTTTGAATTTTAATAACTAAAAAATAACAATTATTCTAGTTATTAATATTTGACAGAGATAACGTGGAAAATAAGAAATTGAAATATTATGTTGAGTGAGTATTTATTAAATATAAAATAGAATCTACGAAAATGCTAGAAATTTAAAGAAAACTTTGAATTTTAGAGCATCGTTTTCTAGAAATCTAGATAGAAATTTGTGCATAATTATGCATAATTATGCATAATGATTATGCTCTGGCAACAAAAAAATAATCTTCTGTCGCAAAAAAAACTTTTGTCAAATTTTCATACCAAAACATGCATAGAACAACTACTCAGTTACTAATTTCCACAGGGAAAGAAACAGTTTGGTTACAGCAACCATTGATTTAGTAAAGTATGGACCCATTAAAGTTTTGGGTATTGCAACCAAAGTTTCTGTTACAGCAACTAATGCTTTCATGACTGATCATTAAGTTGCAATAACCAATAGTTTGGTTATCATGCCTAAAGTTTTGCCATTCGAAGTTCTCGTTTTCGAGTTTTCAACTAGCAGTTGTTTTGAAGCGAGGTCAAATGCCTGCAAGGCATCAGACTCGTCTTATTTTATTCCAGCCCAAGTTCTCGTTGCAGTAAAAAAAGAGAATCGTCTCCGGTCGAAGGCCTTGGGAACAATGGGGTTCAGATGGTCCAGTATGCAGCATCTTACACTGGAAACACCTTGAAATCTCTCACTTCGCAACCTCCGAGTCCCGCTGATTCCTTGTCCCAAAGCCCCAGGTAAATTTTACAACAAAACTCCCATTCATTTATTCGTAAAATGTACCATCTTTCCCACGCTCTCAAGTCATGGTTTATTTTTTAGAGTTGAAATAAATATTTCTTACTATTTTATAAAATAATGCGTTATTCGAAGTGAGAAGAAAAAAAGAGAGCGTGGGAAGATCGAGGGTCGCTAAATCGACGAAACATTACTACTACCTGCAGACGCTAGAATTGAGCTGGTCCAGAACCTGCTTTCTCTGCAGCGTGTACAGTCTTTTCGATAGTGCGCGTGTTATCAATCGCATCCTCGGATATTTTTTGTTGTTACAAGCATTTTCAGAGTTTTGTTGATTTTTTTTTTTCATTCGTAGGCTTTTGTCCAATTGCTCGAACAACCCTTACGTGCGGCCAAATCCTCCGCCTTACATGGGAGTCGCTAATATGTAAGTTGAATCAGTATTTATGGGGTTTTTTTGCTGTATAACTAGTTTTTTATTTTTTTTATCTTTCATGTAGAGTTATAATAAACAAAATATTAAGTATAAATAATAACTGACAGCAGGGGCGTAGGCAGAAAAAATTTTTAGAGGGAGTTTTTTGAAAAAATATTTTCATTTTCCTTCGGGATTTCATAATTTTCAAATTTTTTTCGAGTTGAAATATGTCTATTTTTTTATGTTTATATTAAATTTAATGGAAAAACAATTTTTTTGATTTTCAATTAGCTGAGTTTAAGGCTTTCTTTTCTTGTGCTTTTAGTGTTTTTTCACAATTTGACGGATTTTCTGATTTTATTTTGGATTTTTATACATCAAGTTTTTTAAGATTTTTGAGAATATTGTAGTACACAGATTTCGTTTTAAATTATCTTGTCGGCTATATTATTTATTATTTATCAGTGTTAGCTATATTTAATATTTTTATAGTTTTAAAAATAGGCAGTTATATATTTTAATTCTTCTCAAGTTTTAATAATCAGTATTTTGAGTTAGAAAAACTAAAAATTCTGGACTTGTTTTCAATTTCACTAATTTGTTATTTTTATGAATTATTTTTTTATCATAATCACTTTCGTCTATTTTTCGTGAAATAAAATTGTTCAGAAAATTTTCTTCGTTTAGTTTTTGAGTATGAAAAGATTTTACAGTAATTCTCGCATTTTTTTCTATTAAATGAAAATCAAAAGGATTTTTTAGTATTTTTTAAAATTTTTATAAATTGATTCTCAAAATTATATGCTCTACAATACAAATATCGATAGTTTTTTGATAATTTCATAGATTTTGAGGATAATTCGGTCTACGTTAATTTCAATTTTAAGTTTTTTCAATGTATCCCTTGAATTTTCTTATTTTTTCAGTATTTATAGGATTTTTTATTATTATTTTTATTGTTTTTATACATGACTATTTGTACAGATTTTTCAAAAACGCAATTTTTTCATAGAATTCAATAACTTTCAGTATTTTTCAGAAATTTTATGGTTTTTAGATATTAATCTAAAAACTTAAAATCTAAAAATTTAATTTGGTAATTAGAATTTTACTCAATCAATTATACTGCATTGTTATTTTTATGCATAATTTTTTATCATCATTTTCGTCTATTTTTCGTGAAATAACATTGTCAAGAAAATTTTCTTCGTAAAGTTTTTGAGTGTTTTAGATTTTACAGTATTTTTCGCATCTTTTAGTGTTTTTTTAGATTTCTAGTATTTTCATAGATTTTTATGAATCAATTCTTATAATTATACGCCCTAGAATGCAAATATCGATAGATTTTGGATAATTTCATTTTGAGGATAATTAAGTCTACGTTAATTTTAAGTATTTTTTATGTTTCCCTTGAATTTTTTTAATTTTTCAGTATTTATAAGATATTTATCGTTTTCTAGTGCTTTTATTTATATGAACCAAAGATTTGTTTATGTTAATTATAATTTTCGCTCTACCAAAACTTCAGTTGGTCCATATTTTACTGAATTAACGGTAATTTTTCAAAACTGATTAAAATTGTTATAAAAAAATTTTTTCTTGAAATCCAGTGCTGCGTTGAGAACGGATTCATGACCGTACAAGGAACCAGCAAAAATGTGGTTTTGCTGAAAAGAAGATAAAAGCGTCGATGTCTGAAGTTCGAAACGACTTCACAATGAAGTACACGAAAATGCTGCAACTTCCTCAAGTAACTGCTTCATATAAAGGTTCAGATAAAAATTGTAGAATTAGGACGACTCACCAAACTTTTTCCTTTCGTCCTTCTTTCTCTCAACTGGTTCCCGTTCTACGCGTCTCTCTCGCACTACAGTAGGTTCCGAGTTTTACCATCCCAATTTATAAATTTTAGTGCAGCAACAAAAATTTGGACCTTGAAAGATTTTGGATTTTTTACCAAAACTTCCATCAGTCCAAATTTTACGAAATTTTTTTTTCGTATATGAAGCGCGCTAAAAATTACAAATGCAGACGCGGAAAATCAGCATTGAAGTCGCACGAAATTCGAGCGAGAAATATCTGAATATAGCAAACTAGCGTGAAATTTGTTTAACGTTGCGGACAGGTCTGTGTGTAAATTTGAAATATGCTATTTAGAAAGGGGTTTCATATGGAAGATAGATGTATAACAATTAGAAATCAAGCATCGCTGTGGATTTGATTGAGTATTGTAAAATGTGACTACTGAACGCTTTGAATTGAAAATATCCTGATTTTTACAACTTGAGTAACCATTTTTGATACGTACATTATGTATATATAAAAACTGCATACATGGAACGTTTTCGACTGTTTTTACTGTGTACTGTGTATCTGAAATGAAATAAATATTGCTTTTGGGTGTACATATTATTGTCAGCTCATCAGTGCCTCAACATTTTGTTTTTCAATACTGTTCAATACCGTTTTTCGTAAGTCTAAATTTATGAAACTCTTATAAGAACGAATTTTCCGCTTTCTTATGGTTTGATTTTAATTAGATTCAGGTGAAGGAAATAAAATAACATTGATTTAACTATTATATGCAATAATTAGTTTGCTAATCGAAAAATATGTTTTTACAATGAAAATAATTTTTTTCGAACGAGCGAAGCGAGTGAATGCATTATACATATAAGATGTTCCAAGTAAAGTGTGATAGTCGAAAAACCATAGATTCCCCATGAAATTCTAAGACAATTTTTCCTTTGCCATTTTTTACAAAACTCAAAATCAACAAAGATATTCGAGTTTGAAATTTAACCAATAAACGCGCTCTCATGAGGAGTGGGGATAAAAATCATGGACTAAAATTTACCTAAATTTTCTCCATATTTTTGCGAGTCGAAAAGTCCTATGCCACTTTTCCAAAAACTCAAAATCAAAAAAGATATTAGAGTTAGAAATTTCGACCAATCAGATTTCTCAGATTTCAAACTCGAACATCTTTATTCATTTTGAGTTTTGTGAAAAGTGGCAAAGGACTTTTCGACTCAGAAAAACATGGAGAAATTTTTTGTAAATTTTGGTTTTTAGTTTTTCCGAACATGACAAAGGAATCGTCTTAATTTTTTGCAAGGAATCTGCAATATTTTTTTGTATACGAGAATTTGAGACACTCTGGTATATCATCAGCGATATAAAAAACCAATTGGCTCTGAAAAAAAAAAAAAAATTAAAAACAATCTATAAGAAGTTTTTTTCTCGAATCATATTCATACAAAGCTGAAAGTGTAGCATAGACAAGTTGCATCAGTTTTTTTTATTGCTGATGCTGTTAGTTTACCGAAAAATATTACATACGTATTTTTTTTTGTCATATCTCAAAAATTGACGGAGACACATCATTTAGAAAAGTCAAACCAAGTGACGCGTCATATTACTATGTCATTAGCATGCTCAGTATATCTATGTATACGCAATTAAAAATTCGTATATCTTCTAAAACAATCATTTTTTAAACAAACAACAAAATATGTATTGATTTTTTTTCGAAAATAATTGATATGTCGCTAAAATTGATTTTTTTTCCATGAAACTTCTCAATTCGCTACGGGCACAAATTTGCTTAACTACGCCATTGGGGAAAAAACCGTTAAATTTGCGCAGGCGCAATTCAGTGTTCCCAAATTGCACGCAGAAAAGGTACTTTGCCTCTGTCGCACAATGAGAAAAGACTGGGAAAAGACAGAGACAAACATACTTTTCTGCATCTAATTTATGAACCAGGCGCGATTGCCAAAACCCTTTTGCCCAATCGCACTCGAAATCTCTCGCGAATTTGAGAGTGTTAAGTAAGTTTGCATAAGCGTGACTATATTAGTGAATGTGAAGCAATGTGAAGTGTGAGCAACAAGAGTGACTTTCAGGTGACGAAATATTTTCGGCGTCGTTTCGAGATTTTCCTGACTCCTCGGAAGTGATGGCCGGTATTATGCCATTGTCCGGCAAATCCGGCCGAAAACAGTGGACGTTACACGGTAATTCACAGCGTCTGCTTTTCAGTACTGTGCGCATTTTTTTCTACCTTGGCGTTGGGTCTCTTGACATCAAAACAATCAATAGATTTAGAATATCTTCACAGTGAAATACGTCGAATTACCCGTTTTTCGTGGTTTAAAAAATCGTCGAGGAAATGCATTTTCGAGTTTGTGATCAAATATTCGCAGGTATTTCTTTAGTACTTGTTATATGTTCGAAAAATAGGTATTTTATTGTTGCTAATAATTTTGCGTTATGTGCAATAAAATTATTGTACTGATATTTAATTGTTTTGATTTTGTGTTTATTTTCGAGAGTGTTTTTGGCGTGACGAAAAATGTTTTTTCGACATCGTTTTTATTGCGAAAGCTTATCAATTTTTAGTAGCTTGCATAAATTTTTTTATGCCTCTTTCAAATTTAATGATAATTTTTCAGTTAGGTAATTTTTTTTATTTCACTAATATTTTCAGTATTTTATTTTGTGTTTATTTTGATGATAATATTTATTAACATGATCATTATTATTACATATTAATTTATATGATACACGGAAAATTATGAAAAACACATTTTATTATTGATAATAATTATAATATTGAATTCACAATTAAGAATAATATTCGAAAAATTATTAAAAACAAATTTTGTTATTCATAACAACTATAATATTGAATCTACAATTAATAATAACCGTGTGATAATTTTTTATACTTTCAAATTTGATAATTATTTAGTTAAGCGATTTTGTATTAATTTCCCAATTTCCCTAATATTTTCACTATTTTTTTTGTGTGTATATTTTGGTGATAGTATTTATTAATATGAATATTATTATTTCATATTTGTTCGTATATTTGAATAATATTGAAAAATTATGAAAACCATATTTTTTTACTATTGTGTATTATTATTTATAACAATTATAATATTGAACTGATTAATAATAAACTTGCATGGATTTTTTTATGCTTCTTTCAAATTTGATCATAATTTTTCAGTTTAGCGATTTTACATTGATTTCCCTAATATTTTCACTATTTTATTTTGTAATTATTTTGTTGATAAGATTTATTAACATGATCATTATTATTACACAATAATTTATATAATATTCAAAAAATTATTGAAATAACCAATTTTTTTATTGTTGCGTATCATTACATTTATAGCAATTGTAATATTGACTTAATTATTAATAAACTTGCATAAATTTTTTCATGCTTCTTTCAAATTTAATGTTAATTTTTCAATATAGTGATTTTCCATCTATTTCCCAAATATTTTCAGTATTTTATCTTGTAATTATTTTGATAATAATATTCATTAACATGACCATTATTTTTACACAATTATTCATTTAATATTCATTTATATTATTATTAAAAACAAATTTTTTCATTGTCGTATATTATTATTTATAGCAATTATAATATTGAATTAATTAATAATAAACTTACATAATTTTTATTATTGTTGTTTATTATTATTAATAACAATTATAATATTGAATTTACGATTAATAATAAGCTTGCAATAATTTGTATATGCTTTTTGAAAATTTGATAATTTTTCAATTCAGAATTTTTTTTATTGATTTCTCAAATATTTTCAGTATTTTATTATGTAATTTTTTCAATGATAATATTTATTAACATGATCATCATTATTACACATTAATTTATATAAGAGTTGAAAAGTTATTAAAAATAAATTTTTTTAATGTAATGTATTATTATTTATAACAATTATAACATTGAATTAATTAATAATATAGTAGCATACATTTTTTATGCTCTTTTCAAATTTGATGATAATTTTTCAGTTCAGTGATTTTCCATTTATTTCCTTAATATTTTCACTATTTTATTAAGTTTTGATGATAATATTTATTAATATCTTCGTTATTATTACGTATGATAATTTATATAATATCCGAAAAATTATTCGAAATAAATTTTATTATTGTTGTGTATTATTATTATTAACAATTATAATATCAAATTTACAATTATTAATAAGCTTGCCATAATTTTTTATGCTTCTTTTAAATTTGATAATTTTTTAGTTTAGCAATTTTCCATTGATTTCCCTTATACTTTCCCTATTTTATTTTTTAATTCTTTTGATGATAATATTTCTTAACATGATCATTATTATCACACAATAGTTTATATAATATTTGAAAAATTATTAAAAACAAATTTCATAATTGTCGTGTATTACTATTCATAACAATTATTATATTAAAATAATAAATATGATATAAAAAATTTTTTCGTATAATTAAAAATAACGATAAAGTACAGGTAAATTATTATTTACAAATGAAAAAAATTTTTACGAAATAATTCAATATTTATCATCACGAATTTCGGGCCTAGTAAATTTTTTTTCCGTTAAAGTTACTAGAAAATTTGAGTTAAAGAAAAAAAAAGCCAAAAATGAAAGGATAAAAAGTTATGATAGTTGTATAATAAATTGATAATAAATTAAAAATTTCAAATCTGGAAAATTTCATGGATTTTTCATAATTATTGTAGTTTTCTATTATTAATTTATGTAACATTTCGAAAATTATTTTAATTTAATTTCTATATTATCGTGTATCATGTATTACTGTTTATAATAGTCATAATATTGAATTTATAAATGATGTTTGAAAATACTATATAATTATTTTCGTATCGTTAAAAAAAACGATATTAATAATTGAAGTAATTAATTTTCTTTTTTCGATTGATTTTAATAAATTTATCATAGTTTTTGTGGTTTTATATTATCTATTTATGTAACATTCAAAAAGTTATTATAGTTGTTTAATAAATTGATAAGAAATAAAAACTTGGAATCAGGAAAATTTTTATAGATTTCTCATACTCTTCGTAGTTTTCTTTTGTTAATTTTTGTAATATTCGGAAAATTGTCATAAGTTTATTTTTATATTGTTGTGTATTGTGTATTATTATCTATAACAATCATAATATTTAATTTACAAATGCTTGAAAGTACTATACAATTTTTTGTGTATCGTTAAAAAAACGATAAAGTATGTATAGGTAAATTATTATTAACAAATGAAAAAATTTCTACGAATTAATTCGAAATTAATTATCTAGAATTTTCTTGGGTCTTTTAAATTTTTGTCGTTGAAATCACTAGAAAATAAGAGTTTAAGAAAAAAGCCGAAAATGAAAGGATAAAAAATTATTATGGTTTTGGAATAATTAATTTTTTTTTTCGATTAATTTTGATAAATTTTTCATAGTTTTCGTGGTTTTCTATGATTAATTTATGTAAAATTCAAAAAATTATTATGAGTTTCAAAATAGAATGTAAAAAAATTCTCAGGTTTGATGTCCTTCAAATTTCTTTTAAGATGGTCCAAAGGGTTCGCTTCGGAGATTGAGGTCGCAATTGGCGCAAGATGGATGCCCCGAATCACAAGTTGTTTTAGCTAAACAGCTCTTGGAAGAGACAAGTGGTAAATTAAAGACAAAATAATAATAATTTTACTCCAAATTTCGCAAAACCCTCACATGATTTCTCAGGATCGAAGACTTGAATAATTCCAATCAATATCCAAAGAAAAAAAACTTTTCGACACTTACAAATTTGCGTTGAAAAAAAACTCGTCTCCTTCCTAAATCCGAATCAGTGAAAAAATTACTGATTTTTACCATTGAATGACTTTTCACTGATTATTTAAAAATGAACCATTAAAAAAAATTTTTTTTGCAATAACTATAGATAAATACAATTTTATTCTATATGAAATTTAATGATACTTTTTGGCTGATTTTGGAAAGATTCAACTTTCATTATCATTGCAGATCTTGATGAAGACAAGGAAGAAAATGCAAAACTCGGGGTATATTGGCTAACGAAAGCGTCGGAACAGGGAAATCTCGAGGCCACCGATATGTTGAAAAAATGCTTAGAAACTGGCCGTGGTATCACGGAACACAACTATTACGACGTCAAAAGCTGCTTGGACATGTCGCAAGACGAGAAAGTCGCTCGTCGTGCTGCACGAGAAATGTTCACTAGGTATACAGATCATAGGAAACTAATTCTGGATACACGAAATTGATATGAGAAGTTTCAGAATTTAATCGCACAGAGTTTAAACAATCCATTTTTCATATTCTGCAGTTTGTCCAATGGGGAAGATTTTATCACAAGCGAGCAGTTACAGAGACGCATGCGCAGTTTATCCGCATCCTCAAGCAGCCGGAGTAAATCTTCCGAAGTCATTGGCCATGTGGGAAATCATTCACAGAAATCACTTCGAGATAGTCTTGGCGACAGCCTGCCAGAGACCTCTGAACAGTCGCAAGAGGATGAAAGATTGGAGGGTTCCTCGAGAGGTAATTTTCATATTGTATAGGTTTTCTTAAAAATAACACTATAGTAAGACATAAGAAGCTTCACTTTGGTTAAGTTCTAAATTACTCGATACTGGCTCTGAAGGACCATAAAAAATTCATAAACTTGACACACAATACATTCATAATGTTACAAACAGACTGGTCCGATCATCCAGGAGAAAAAATAAGCGAAGCAGCCCTCGTCTCCGCGGCGTCAAATTACGCCAACGGGATGCTGCCAATAGTCTCACGGGTGCTGTGCCTCGCGGAGCCCGGACAATTGGAATTAGACGCGGTGCCCTTACTGCAACGGCCTTTCGTGCACCCGCTGAGTTCCTTCAGAAGACTCTACAACTGGCTGATCGAGACTCTGGGCCATCGGGCGATCCCGTTGCGCAAGTTGCTCTTCACGTCGCACATCCACATCCTCGTCCTCCTTATTTTGTACCCCCTCCTCGGCACCGAGAGCATTGTTCTGCTCGTCCCCACGATCCTGTACTATCTCTCCTCCGTCGTCATGGTCATCTCGACCTTCCAGATATTACAGCGCAGGCGTGAGCTCGCGGACCTGCGCGTCTGGTCGCGCCTATTCCTGAACTACTCCGGGGGGAATCTGAACCCCGAGGAAGCCGAGTACCAGTTCTGTCGGAACAACCTGAAGCCCTACGGGCACTTCTTCTTGGCACTGCTGGTGAATCTGATCGTGAACCCGGTGCTGGCACACCAGTGGATCCCGCAATCCGAGATGACGATCATAGCCGTGGTCCTCACGCTCACGACCCTGTTTAATTTCGCGGGGAAGGAGTCCAAGTACCCGGACTTGCTGGTGCTCTTCAGCTTCGGCGTCAACGTCCTGGCCAAGTATCCGTACGAGACCGACCTCGTGGTCAACCGAACCTGGCGTTTTTTGGACATGAAGTTCCCGACCTTCGCGTCTTACGTTGTTGGGCATGGAATCGAGTTTTGTCTCAACTTCAGGGTGGTTTTTTACCTTCTCATTCCGGCGGTGTTCGCCAAAATGGCGGCGAGGGATGGCTGGCGAGGAACGTACAAGACCCTGATTCCTCATTGCGTGACTTTGAGTTGGTGGCAGATCGCGGTTTTGAATTCTCAAGGCGCCACGTGGTATGGGTTGATTCGAGGAGCGTTGGCATTGGTGGGGATGGTGCTGTTTCTTCCGATCGCTGGGCTGGCGTCGATTGTTTTGCCGGTTGTTGCTACTGCAAAGTATTTGTCGGAGAGTGACTTGGCTGTGACCGTTGCTGTTACCGCTGTTCTTGGGGGATTGCCGTTCTTTGCTTCTTGGTATTTGAGGAGGTGCCGGGCGCCAAGGTTTAATTGGATCATCACGTTCATCCAGGTAAGGTTTGATTTAATAAATAAATCACACATTGAATATACATTGTAACATTGACAAGGTGTCGAATATTTGACAGCATTAGATTACTTTTGTCAAATGTTCAACTTGTAAAGAGGCCATCTATTATCTCCTCATATCTATCTAAAACAATAGTGGTATTGTTCTACTATTGAGGATTTGTCTTTCATAATTTTTGTTTATCTATACAGCAGTAATGTGTTTGAAATAGGCACATCTAAAGTCAATACACATTATCACTTCATTGCTTTAATATCACGCGTTATTCATATGATCGAAAAACATTAAAAAAAAGGTTTATTATCTTCTCAGCTAAGTCTGGGCATCGCCGCAGCGATATTCCTGTTCTGGCCAGTACTTAGCACTTACCGAACGAGCCCCAGCCCGTTCGAGGTCGCGCCGACTCTGTCCTGGGAACAGTACCAGAACTACTGTCACCAGCCAGCTTGGGAGGAATCATCTTCAAAGGCCCAAGTTCAAGTTCGTTGCGCCCATCTCGAGGGAATATCCGTTACCTGGGAAGGCTACGTCACCAACGTGCGACTCAAGTCAGTTGGCAACAACTTGGATTCCGTGCTCTCGAGGTTGCCCGACTTGCTCAGGTCCCCGATGACCTGTTTTCTGGGCGAGACTTACCAAGAAAATTGCAACATGACTGACAAGCTTTCCAAGCAAAAGTGCAGGACTGTCTTTGAAGTTCAGAAGCGGAGGCAACAATGCCATTTGGCGTCCTGGAACAGGTACGAGTTTGAGATCTCGGTGAAAATGAAAAGCGGAATGTGGGGAAGCAACGCCGAGATGATTCTCGTTGCGGATCGCTCTTTCGAGAATTTCAGTCTGAATATATACCCTGGCGACAAAGTCTGGTTTTCTGGGACGCTGCTGAACGAAGGTCTTGAGGGCGAAGCAATGCTTGGGGGCGCGGAGCCTCACGTTCAACTCGAGGAAGTCGGTTGTCTAGCTTGTCACGTCGTCGACCTCGAAGCGTACAAAAAGCAGAGATTCCGCGTCGACTTGAATTCTGTGTTGCAACATGTTTACCTGGGGATAAAGACTGTTCTTAACTTTTTGTTAAATCCTGTGGTTATTTTCACGTAGGTTGCTGTTTGTGAGTTGGGAGTTGTACGCAAGATGTGTGGTTAGTGAATGTTGAGAGAACGTTGAGTAATTTTTAGTGAACGTTAAGTAAATGTTATCCTTAAAATATTAGTAAGTTTTTACCAAGTTTTCATGACGTCTCTTCAACGTGAAATATTTTAATCAAGATTTCTGGACGGGACCTTCTACGGGTGTTTTTTTGCAGAATAAAAGTAAAAGTTTTAAATCAAGAATATTGAAATTCAAAGTGACCGAAACCCAGAAAATTTGAAATCAGAAACTTACTTCTTTTAGAAATTTTTAAAAAGTTTGAAGTAATTGAAAATTAGTGAAATTTATTATGTATTTTTAATTTGAAATTAAAGATGTCCAAAAAGTTTAACAATGATCGAATTCGCAAAAATTTTCGGCAACGTTAAAATTTTCTGTTTTTTCATAATTCAAGTTTTGAAAAATTACAAACTGTATAAGGATTTCCAAGGCATCATGATTTTTAAAATTCTTTAAGATGTTGAAAATTCTGAACATTTTCGTTTCTGTAGTCTTAAAATTGTAGAAAAATTAAAAACTTAAAGTTTTAGGATTTCTGAAATTTTAATTATTTCTGAAATGCCCCAAATTTTTATTTTGATATTTTGAATTTAAAATTCATCAAAAAATGATTGTAATTGGAAAAATCAAACTTGAAAGTTTAAAAATGCAATAATTTCAAAAGTTTTTTTATCGAAAATTTCATCATTTTTAAGAATCCTCCAAATTTTTATTCTGAATTTTAAATTTACATCGCAATTTAAAATTAAAACAATTAAAATTAAAAATGAATTAATAATAAAAAATGGAGAAAAATCGCATTTGAAAGTTTCATGTACAAAAAGTTTTCAAAGTTTTTAGATTTTCATAAATTTTATTATTATATTTGATTTTTCATAAATCTTATTATTTCTGAATTGTCCTATTTTTTTATTTTATGTTCAATGTACTTGAGATTAAAAATTTAAAATATTTGGAAACTTCGAAAACTTTTGAATTCGCGAAAACTTCTCAAACTTTTCAGGAACGTTAAAAATTTCAACATTTTCTACTTTTTCATAGTTCAAGTTTCAAAAATTTGCCAACTTTATATGAATTTTCGGAAAGTGTTATAATTTTCAAAATCCATCGAGTTCAAAAACTCTCAACATTTTCGTCTATGAATTTTCAAAATTTTAGTAACGCAAGAACTGTAAGTTTTAAAATTTTCTACAATTCCATTATCTTCAACATTTCTAAAAGTTTCCAACTTACCAAAAACGTGTCATATTTCTGATGTTTTCAAAATTCCAAAATTTTTCAATCATACAAAATTGTCAAAAATTACCCACATTTTTTACAAGTTCGAATTTCGTAAAATCTTCAAATTCAATAAAGATTCAAAATGAGATTCATGAGTAATTAATAAAATTTATATTTGTGAAATTCTTTTGGTATTATGTCTCATATCAACCAAATTCTCTTACGGTTTTTTTTGCACAAAACACATAAATTGCAAAAACGTTTACTCGACGTTTGTTAAACGTACATTTTCCGTACAGAGACATTTCTCAAGGTTTTAGGTTTTACCTTGTTGAAAGATCGCTCCATTTCAGTACATAATTAATCTAGACTTTGATCATCATTTTTTCTGTAGATATTTCACGATGTGGCAGTTTTTTGTATTTTTATTGAAAATGATTTCTGCATGAATTTGATTTGACAACTATACTTTGTCATCGATACTAATTTTTATCGCTGTTGACATATCCTAGGAAAATTCATGGATTAATTGTTTTTTTTAATCGTGAGTTGTATATAATGTTGAGAAACTGATATTGAATAATTGATAAACTGGTGCAAATATAGGGAAAAATGGATATTTTTCGGCTGATATACGTGGCAGTCTAAAACAAGATATATTTTACTAGGGAAGAGGTGTGATATTTTTATAATTCTTATTCGACGTTTGAACCACGTGTCGTCAATTTTTTTGGCATTTAGTGCATAATGTATAAATACTGCAAATTTTCGAGTGCCTTTATTTGATCAAAGAAGAGTGAATGTTTACCGAATATTTTTGACTTGTTCGTACTTGAGTTCCTTTATTTATTTTCAACGTTCAGATTCGAAGAAACACAATTTCGGGATCGCAGATGAAGCTAATAGCGATTCTACAATATTTTTCTAAAACAATGTAGTTTTTACTTTATTTATAGATAATACATGTATGTACAAATATAAGTATTCATTGTTGAAATCTTTTTTTTTAATAAAACCAATTAATAAACTGAAAAGTCTTTCAATTTTTTTTTCATTAATTATTTCATTTTCGATCACTAGGAGCCAAATTTGTTGAATGAAGGTTATAAGGCCTTCAGGCCTTCAACATCTTTTCTTTCTTCAAGCCCTCATAAGGAAAAATCATTTTGCTTGAAAAACTATCAATTAATATTTTGCTGGTCGACATAACATCTTTTCTTTTGTCATTTTCATTAAGCGTAAAAGCACTATTTCACAGTTATAAGCAGGTAAAAATGAGTCAATCAAATGTCACAGTGTACAAATGTGTACTGTGTGAGTGTAAATTTTTATCATTAGAAACAACATGCTCACCATGCAATTCACATTTATTTCATTATAAAATATTCATTACACGTTTGATTTTGTACCAACTATAAATAATACATTTATGTACAAGTATAAAAAATTCATAGTTGAAGTCTTCGAAAAAAGCTACGGTTATTGACCATAGAAACAAGTGATGGAGACGATTCGTTTTTTTCAAGATAATATTTCATCTGTTCGTAACAAGTATGTCAACTCTTAATTGCATTTCCTGGAGCTGACTTAAAAATGCGATCGGCACTTTTCCACTCTTGGCAAAAAAAATCAATGATTCGCCGTTCGCATAATTTAACAGCGTGTTTCTGATTCTTTACAAAAAATGAATTTTCAAAACTGCCTAGAGACGCCAAATTCTATAATATTTCTATTTTCGCACCTTCGACAAACGAATTTTTCATTCGCGCCTTGGATAAAAAGTCAATTTAAACTACTCAAAATCCACCCATCACGGCATTGACATTTTTTTTTGTATGCCTAATGGATAAGAATTGATCGCTGCGAAATGAACTTTTTCCTCCCAAGGCGCATAATACACTATTGCAGTAAATCACTGGCACACAATTAACTAATACAAGCGCTTTCGGTTGTGCTCTTGCTGTTTTTGGTAGAACATGATTCCCATGACGACGCACACGATTAAGACCAAAGCTCCGATGAGCATCAGGAAGAAAATTTTTATTCCACCGAGCGAGGAAGGTTTTGGATCGTCAACGTGATCTGTGAAATTTATATTTTTTTGTGAGTATACTCGGAATTTGGTATGACTTACAATCATGTTGATTTGACAAAATTCCACTAGTTTATCAAATTAAGTACCAAATGTGTACCATGGTATAAAAATATGTACTTACACTTTTTAGAATTTTCGTAATAATTTTGTAATTCTAAATTCAGAAACTTTGGATTATAAAAAGTTATTTGCACAAATGGAATTTTATGTAAAAAAGCTTGAAAAACTGGAATAATATTTAATTATAAAATTTTAGTATTTTTTTATTTCATGTCAAATATTCATTGGTTTTTTAATCTTAAGGTTCTAAGAATTAGAAAAAAAATGAATAAGAATATTGTACATTTATATAAATAAAACTTGAAGAATTCGAACCTGAGATTTTGTCAAACTGCAAATAAAAATGTCCGAGTCAATAATAAAACATTTGTAGAATACAAACATTTTCAATTCAGGCATGATCTCAAAATAAAAAAAAAGCGTTTCAGAAGCAATTCATTGAATGAAAAATTTGAGATTATACAGGGTAAAACAAATGAAATAAATGTCTTCAAACCAGTGAAAATGTAAATTTTGTAAATAAAATCGAAATATTCAATTTCTTACGAAGTTCGAGGATTTAACGTATTATTTTGTGAACTTGATAAAATTATAAAAAAATTCGTGTTTTTGTAATACTTACTTTTCAGAATTTTTTTGACTGAACATTTTCTCTGAGTTTGATTGAAATAATTTTAAAACTCTGAACTCATAATAATTCAAAATTTAACTATTATTGTTATGAAAATATAGTAAAATAGAAAAAATGTCGAAAATTCATTGAAATTGAACAACTGGAGTTATTTTAATATCAAATTTTTTAATCCTGAGGTTCTAAAAATTGGAAAAAAAAAATTTTTTAGCGTTTTTTTTTTGGTTCCAAAGTCAATACAATTTTTCGTAGGATATAGAAAATAAGCAATTAGAATGAAACTTGAAGATTAAAAAATTTGAACCTGCGATTTCGTAAAATTGTAAATAAAAATATCCGAGTCAATAATAAAACATTTTTAGAATTCGAAAATTTCGGAAATCAGGTATGATCTCAAAATCAAAATTAAAAAAAAATTCATTTCAAAATAAATTCATTGGATGAGAAATTTGAGATGATATAGGGTAAAATGAATTAAATAAATGTCATCAAATCAGTGAATATGTAAATTTTGAACATAATATCGAAATATTCAATTTTTTACGAAATTCCATGTTATTTTATTCGGAATTTGAGGACTTAACGTATTATTTTGTAGATTTAATAAAATTATAAAAAAATTTCTGTAAGTCAGTCATGTTCTGAAAATTAAAATAAAAAAAAAAAGCGTTTCAAAATTACTTAATTGAATGAGAAATTAGGATTTCTATAGAATAAAATAAATGAAATAAATGTCAAAATCATTGAAAATTAAAGAATTAAATTTTGAAAATCAAATCGGAATATCTAATTTTTTACGAAATTCAATCAGTTTTGATTCGGAATTCAAGGATCTAACGTATTATTTTGTAAAAATCAGGAAATTTGAAAAAATAGCTTTTTACAAACCTCGTGGTGGCTCGAAGAATTGGGCAGATGGAAGAATGTTGGATCTGTCTTCCTCGTCTTTAACCTTTAAAAACAAAGAAAGATTGTAAAAGTAAATGAAATTGTTTTTACCTAACTGAAAATCATTGTCATTAAATATTGGTATAAATTTTAGTTCTTAATAATATTCTAAAAACTTTGTTATACTCAACAAAATCCACTGGGATTTGGTTAATACATTTTTTATACAGAAATATATTGCAATAAAACCTATAAATTACGAAAAATCTTACTCCGTTTGGCAAATCCAGCTCATAAAGTTTAATGGAAATGATATCATGATTATCTGACAAATCTCCCGTTGTTGCACTCATTCCAAAATAATATCCTGTCGGCAGCTTGACTCCACTGACAGAAAAGCATTCGGCCCATGCTGCTTTTTTCGAAATGTCAGTCAGTACTAAAAAAAGTATATTTTTTTTAAGTATAATCTTCAACTCGAATTTCTTATCAATAATACAATTTATTTTATAAATATTTCTATGAAAAATTTCATTATTTGGTGAATTTGTAGTCCAGAATCATTAACTATAAATAAAATTATATTATTTATAATCTTTTACAAGAAAAAAAAACGTACCAGTAAGAGTGTCTCTCTCATATCTTATAGCTATATGACTGTCGAAATCCAAATTTCTCAATTTGGCTTCGCAACCTGCGATTTGAGTATGGGTTCCGTCTCTGTCATGGTCGTAATGTAAACTTCCATTGTTAATCATCGCTGATATGTAAGGATGTTGATGCTATTATCAATAAACAAATCCTTCCATTATTTTACTTAATTAATTAATTAAATCACGACTATTAACTTTTTTCATAAAGAGAAAACCATATAATAGGAAACTAAATTTTTTTTATTTTCCAGAGAATCTAGAAAAAAATAAATTTTACATTGTGAGGTCCATTGTGATTGCTGTAGGTGTCCAAAATCACAGCAAGTCCTTGAAAAAAGTCCTTGCTTCCAAATACTGGACCATCCGTCATTATATCTTTAGCGTACCAAATCGCAAGTCCATCTCCAAAAAGATCCTTGCCAGCGCCGTGAATTTTGAACTGCACTTGCAGTTCCCAGTTCTTTACCGTACATTTCTAGAGGTTTGGCAAAATATTTTTGATAGTTATGATTTAAAATGTAACTTCAACTAGAATCATGAATTTTGTTTCATTGTAATGTATAGAATACATTGATCCATTTGTGATCATCAGTGATCCATTTGAATGAATGAATGAATTTAATTTAATTTAATAAAGATGTGAACCAACCACTGTATTCCAAATAGCGCCTCGTTTACTCTGCTGATCAGGTGTTAATCTTATGTAATTAGGCGTGACTATCGTGCTGCCCAAAAAGTCCCAATTATGAATATTTATGCCACTTGCTGAAATTAACACATTAAAAAACTTGGTTATTGTCTAAATTAAAAAATATTTTTTTTACATGAATTATCTTTTCAATTTTTTGCTGCTTTTTATTCCAGGACATTAATTTTGGGAAACAGGGGAAACTGAAATTGCAAAAAATCTTGGCAACTTTTGGCATTTAAAAATGCCAAGAAATTTTGGTAAGTATTCATCAAAATAATAATAAGTTAGAAAAATTCGATTATAATTGTTTAATTTCAAGAATAATTTATAATTTTAATCAAAAAAAGTAATGGAAATAATTTTTTTCTACTACATTTATTTTTTAATTTTTGGAACTTGAAGAACATACTTTGCAAATTTTAAAACAATTTTTTATTGTGACACTTTGAATTATAATTTTGTTGATTATTAATTATGGAAAGAAAATTTAAATTATATGCTATATATGATATAGATAGACGTTGAAAGTTTTTTCTGAAATATTAGTCGAAATGTTGCAAGCTTGTAGATTTTATCTATTTTTTTTATAAGTATGTACCAAATAAATAGACTTGTGTAGTATTTTCAATATTCAACTTGAAATCAAGAAATTATAAATTATTTTAAAAAAGTATGAAATATTTTTTATTATTTATTTTTATTTATATTTTTATTAATTTTTTTTGTTATTGTTTTATTATTGTTTCATTTTATTATTATTATTTTTATATATTATAGGTTATTGATATATTTAAAAATATCAACATCAATTTTTATCGTTCGGAAAAATATATCATGATAAGCCGATATTTATTGTTGAAAAATATTGATATTTATTGTTGAATTAATGAAAAGTTCAGAAAAATGAAAAAATTTCATTCAAAAATATTGATACTTGATATTTTGGAAAATAATAAAATTTCAATTTCATACTGTAAAAAATGTGGCATTTTTTCCCAATCACATTTGATAAAAATAGGATTTTTTTTTAATTTATTACAATTTTTTTCAATTTATTAATTTTTAATTATTATTTATAATCTAAAAAAAAATTATCATTTAATTAGTTATTAAATTTAATTTATTAAAATTTTTTATAAATTTGATAAAAATACTTTGCTATGGATTTTTTAGAACTTTCTAGCATTTTTATATTGAAAATTCTGATTTGATGATATTATACAATTCTATTTCTAATTCAATAAATCTATAATTTCTTTCTTGGTTTACGGTTTACATTTTCAACTTTTAATCTACAATTGACTTTATTAAAAAAATTAGCATCAAAAAATTCATAAAATTAAATTACAAATAATTTTAAATCATAGGTAGAAATTTTTCGGTTCTATTATTGGATATTATGTATTACTTACAGTATTATAAAAAATAATAGAAAATATATAATATAATAAAATAATTGAAAAATTATATTACACAATATAACGAATTACATAAAATATTTCATTCTACCTCCCAACCAAAAAAATTTTTTTATCGCACAAATACACTCTTTATCTTAATTAACAAGAACATAAACAACAAAGTGAAAACAATTTTTGAATCAACCTCAAACAATCTCTTCAAAGATAAAATAACTGCTATTATAGTAATCAAAAAAGTTTTATTCTCTGTAAAAGAAATTCAGCTAGCCAACTAAACGAGATGCAAACTCAATTATTTTCCTAAGTTGCTTTGTCAGCACGTTAACAGAAAAATGCATAATGTTATTGTAATCACGAAAATTTGCAAACCTTGATACGGCTTTGTCAGTGTGTGTTCCCTTTTTAAGAAATCTTTTGTATTCCATTCCACTTGCAAACTGCCAACGATTCCCGTTGCAAATAGGTAAACCCACAGCCAGATCATTTTCCAACTACAAATTGATTTCTATCACAAATACACGCTCTGTTTATAAATTAATTAATTTCATTCGATAGAGATAAATAAGAATATGTCGGCATCATCACTGACATTTGATGACAGTTGATGACAGAATCACTTGGAATCACTTTTATGTGTGTGTATGTGTGTGTGTGGGGGCACTGCTAGAAAGAGAAAGGAAAATTCCACTGTGCGATAAGGACAGACTGGTGTGTTTTGCTGATGCCAGAAAAAGAAGGAATGATCACAACAAGCAAAAAAATGATTTATAATATTATTAAATTTATCTGCTATTTTTATACCTAAAAGTATATTTATACTTTGTTAACTCCTAGATTTTAAAAACGGAACGGGTACTCTTTCTCTCTCTCTCTCTCTCTCTCTCGTAGTTTCTTCATCGTGTTGTTGGTAACACTGACTACGGTAAACAAAAATGGCGGTGACACCGCTGAACTTGACAATTTCGTGATTTCCTGTATTATTTTGGAGTTTTTTTCGAGTGTACTAGCAGAATTTAAGGATTTATTCGACATGGCAGTGGTTCTAAATCGAGGTACTGTGATTTATTACTCAAACCGGCAATTTATTTTTCCGCGCTAATTTAATTTAGTCGTAATATTTATTCTGAAAAATATTTTTGTTGAAATTCCTCATTACTGATTATTACGGTTTGTTATGTGTTTTGACATTCACAGATTTTTTTTTATCAGAGATGAATTTCACAGTTATTTATATGTGAGAATTGAGAATGTGAATTTTTTGAAAAGAAATGAATATTGATTTAATGATATTTATTTAATTTATATTTATTTAAGTGTATGGATATTTATTCAAATAAATTATTGAATTTTTATTTGAAAACTCAAACTTATTTTTAACATTTTGGTTTATATTTTAGTATTCATTATTCTAAAAGTTATCTTATACTTAGAATCATTGATAATGATTTAAAAACTAAATGAATAAATGAATAAAATATAATATGTGTTAATTATTATTGATTTGTCTCACTGATATCAACATATCGACAATCTATAGTCTCGAATTTGAGATCTTATGAATTTTTTTACGATTTTTTTTATTGGATTTATTACCAGAATTAATAATAAAATTCTTAAAGTGAAACATTTAATTATAATATACAAAGTTTCTTTAAATATATTATTTTTTAACTATTTGCATATTTCGTGATCAAGTTTTTAATGTGTTATTTTCAAAGTCAAAAATACTCTAATCTTCAACTAAAATTTTTTTTAAGTACAGAAAATTGTGTTTTTCTACAATTTACCATTTGTTTCAATTATTTAAAATACTTTGATCAATGCAAATTAAATGCAGATTAATGTACAATTTTTAAAATTCTTCATACAAAATATCAGAATCTCAAGTCTTTTTGAATCAGAAAAAATTTTTTTATCATTAGTTTAATCTTTGCCTAAAACTATTTTTCATTAGTTTTATTGCTCAATTTTTAAACACTTTTAGTTTGGAATTGTTCGATAAAATCAATTTATAAATTCAAACACTGATTAATGATAATGAGAAAATATTTACGATTTTCAACGTTTCTTATATGCATTATAATAATCACAAATTTGCTGATCTTGGAATTTTTATTATCATTGTAGTTAATAAAAAAAAAAAAATTGTGAAAAGTTCATGAGTTCTCGAATTCTTAATAATGGATTTTCTATGTGTATATATGAGTGAGAGTAATTTTTTTATTTACATCTATCAGTCTCGATTTCCTTATTTTAACCCTTATTATTCAAAATTTTCCTTTTATTATTATTCAATCCAAAATTTGGTATTTTTTAAATTATTCACAGATTTCGTGGTGAAGTACTGAAGCTGTGATTTAAAAAATAAAAAATTATCTTATCTTTAACTAAAACTTTTTAAAAATGAAGTAAACTGTATTTTTATACAAATTTACCATTTATTTCAATAATTGTAATCAATATTTCAATTGATTGGAATAAATAACTCATTATATGTAAAAAAAACGTATGATGTTCAAAATTCATCATCCAAAATATAAAAATCACACGTCTTTTAAATTAATTAATTTTTATTCGTCAGTTGAATCTATGTCAATAAATATTCTCCATTAGTTTGTTGCTCAATTTTCGAAACTCTTTTACCTTGCAGTATTCGACAAAAATCATAAAAAATTTATAAATTTTTAATTTAATACTCATTTACTATAAAGAAGGAAATAAGGTTTTTGTCTGCAAAACTTTGTACTTTAATTATATTTTCAATGCAGTAAAAATTTTTGAACACTTCAATATGCATTTTCAGGCACCAAATTTTTCATTACTTTATTGCTCAATTTTTGAAACTTTTTACTTTGCTGATTAGATAAAAATTATTGAAAATTTATAAATTCAAAATACTGAATAACAATAATGAGGAAACATTTCTTAATTTCACACTGATATACAGTAAAGTAGGAAATTAAGTTTTTTGATCCAAAATATTGTATTTGATTATTATAGTAAATTGTATTTGAATTATATTTCCAATGCAATAAAAATTTTCCAAATACTTTAAATTGCATTTTGACACTGTAAGTTTTTAATTATAAATCTCGTTTTCGTGACTGATTTACATTAATTTTAATCACAACAATCATTTAAATTCAATAATCGATTTGATACTCATATTATTATCATAATTTACTGCAATTTTTCCATACTTGTGTATGCAAGTTTTCCTATGTTGTATGAAAATTTTCCCACATTGTATGGGAATTCCAAGAATATGGAAAATTTCCTATGCAAGTGTATATCTTTTTCCACACTTTTCCGAAAAATTTAATACATGAATGAGAAAAATTCTTTAAATGTATGGGACAAGTTGCATCAATTTTTACTTTTGCTCATATCGTTAGTTTATCAAAAAATATCAGATACGTATTTTTTCTTTTTGTCATATCTCAAAAATTGACGGAGATACATCGTTTTGAAAATTCAAACCGAGTGACGTCATTCTTACTATATGACGTCATTTGAATGCTCAGTATATCTACGGATACAAAATTAAAAATTCACGTATCTTCTAAAATAATCATTTTTTAGAAAAACAACGAAATATTTTTTTTCCAAAAGAATTGTAATTAAAAATTGAAAATAATCGCAAAAAAATTTGCGATTCGTGTACAGGTTAATTTTCATAATGTATAGAACATTTTTTTTACAGATAGTTATTGTATTTCCAATGCAGTAAAAATTTTGAAATACTTCAAATTGCATTTTCACGCTGTAAATTTTCCATCATAAATCGCGTTTTCATGACCTATGTATTTCTTAATTTACATTCCACCAATCATTTAAATTCAATAATCGATTCGATACTCGATCGATACTTTCACTAGCGATACCACCGAACCTTAAATCGATAAATATCGATTGTAATTGTGACAGTTGTGACACTCGTGTAGCGGATGCGTCAGTGAAACCTTATCAAAATTCCTCTCGAATCCGTCCAAACGTCGCCCGTAATTACGCGGAGCTTTTCTTTGGCTTTGGGGTTAACGATCGGTGGCGATGAACTCTCGATTTCGTTAAAAGAGAGAAGAAAGAAAAAGAAAAAAGACAGCGCGGGCGCTGTAGGAATAAAAAAGTGCTTTCTCGTGCTGGTGTGGAAGTGGAAAAAGGTAGAAGTAATTGGCGTGCTGCTTGGACGCGTTATGCGAAATCGCGGCGAGGATAATAATGAAGGTCACCGTGTGCTTCGACAACGTGAGGCTCGTCGTGCCGTGCGACGACGGAACGTTGCTGGTGCGCGAGCTCATGGAGAAGGCGACGCTGAGGTACAAAAAGGCCACGGGGAAAAACGACAGCGCCCTCGCGATAAGCTCCCTCTCGTCCTTGACGGGGGGCGGCATCCTCGACCCGGACGACAGGCTCTGCGACGTGGCCGATGATCGCGAGCAGATCGTCGCGCACTTTGCGGGTAACATTGCAAATTTAATTTATAGATCAATTACATGAAAATGAATAATTAAAGTTGATTGATTCGTATTAGTACTATTATTATTATTATTATTATTATTATTATTATTATTATTATTATTATTATTATTATTATTATTATTATTATTAATTATTATTATTATTATACGTATGATATTAATTCATTAATTATTCGAAATTAATGAGAAATGAGAGTAAATGAAAAATGCATTATTGAAATAATGAGAAAGTAATAAATTAATAATAAACTGACTTTTTATTAAATTACTAGTTATTTATATATAATTGATTTTATTTTATATACTTTTATTTATTTTTTTAACTATGTTATTTGTGTACAATTTTTTTCTGAGTTATTTATTAATTATTACTTATTTTACGAAATCGAAAATAAATTGTGGAAATACATAACGCGTTATTTTGGAAGGGTTGAAAGGATTTATTGTTGTGACATAGGAAAAGCACATTAATCGAATTTATTAAATTAAAAAAAATATTTAAAATAATTGATTTTTTTTATTATTATACACATGATTCATGAATTATTTAAAATAATGAAGAATGAGAATTAATGGAAAATGAATTATTCAAATTAATGAGAAAGAATTGAATTAATAATTAACTAATTATTTACTTTATTAATACAACAATTGTGAATAATATATAGGTACATAACAAAATTATTAGTTATTTAAATAAATTAAAAGTAAATTGTGGAAATAACGGGTTTCAAATTCGAATAATCCAATTTATTAAAGTTAATTGATTTATTTTATCATTGTAAATATGAATATTTGTAATTATGCATTTTAGGGAATTCTTCCAAAAATGGCATTGAAAAAAATTGTTTTTTGTGAACTATTACTTTTTTCCAATAAGAAGTGTAATTTATCATTGTTATGCTTTTGAGGTAATAAATTTATAATAATTAATTGAATGAAAGCGTTGATTAAACTATAAAAATTAAATCAAAAATAATTTTAAAAAATCAGAAATAATAATCATAAAAATTGAATGATACAAAAATAAAATAAGAAAAAAATCTAATAATGAAAATTATTTCATAAATAATAAATTTTAAATTAATAAAAAATAATAAGAATTAATGATATAATAAATTACACTTTTTCCCAACAAAATCATGTTTAAAAAAAAGCAATATTTCGCAAAAAAACAATTTTTTTAGACCATTTGACACGCTTAGAGAAAAAATGCAATAAGTAAGGATAGAAAATATGAGGATTCACATAAGTCTGTCTCTCACTTATTGCATTTTTCCTCTGAGCGTGTAATCTTTGGAAGAATTCCCTAAAATGCATAATTACAGTTAATATCACTTTTTCCTCAAAAAATTATGTTGTTTAAAAAGCGATATTTCGCAATGGAAAATTTTCTATTTAGGCCATTTTTGGAGGAATTCCCTAAAATGCATAATTACCTGAATATTATTTAATGAATTGATTCAATTAGTTGAATTAAATCATAGAGAATCCAATTAATAATGACCTAGTTATTTACTTAATTATCATAAAAATTATAAATAATATTTTAGTACATAACAAAATTATTAGTTTTTAACTAAATTCAAAATTCAAAATTGTAGATCGCTCCAAGAAATCAATCGATAATACACTATAAATTCAAAATGAATTGTGCAAATAATAAGGTTTTTTTTGGAAGGGTTGAAAGGATTTATTGTTGTGACATGGAAAAGCACATAAATCGAATTCATTAAATGAAAATAAATAATAAAAATAGTCGATTTATTTTATTATCATACACATGATTCATGAATAATTCATGGATTATTTAAATTGATGAGAAATGGGAACTAATGAAAAATGAATTATTTAAATTAATGAGAAAGAATCAAATTAATAATGAATTAATTTTTTACTTAATTAATACAACAATTTTAAATAATTTCTTAGTGCATAACAGAATTATTAATTATTTAATTATATTAAAAATAAATTGTACAAATATCGTGTTTTTTTTTTGAAGGGTTGAAAGGATTTCTCATTGTGACATGGGAAAAGCATTGTAATCAAATTCATTAAGGGGGTAGTCAGGTTGAAATGACCTTTTTTTCAACGGTCGTCTTTTGACATTAAAATCTATTACACAAATGTTGATTTATTAACACATTGTTTTACGTATTTTAAAGAGTAAAAAATAATTTTTGTAGATTTTTTTCACAACTTCCCGCGGAGATACGCCAGTCCGATGAGGAAAGTTTTTTTTCGGTACCCACGATTCCGGCCGATCTACTGAGCCGATTGATCTCAAACTTTGCAAAAATTTTTTTCAGATACACCTCTATGGTCTGAACTAGAATCATAAATTTTCATTAACAACAAACAACATTCTTAAACAGTTTAAGTTACAAAAAAATGTAAAAATCACAAAAAGTTGCGCCATTTATTATTTTATTATTATTTTATCATAATTCTAGTTCAGACCATAGAGGTGTATCTGAAAAAAATTTTTGCAAAGTTTGAGATCAATCGGCCC
>JAPYZL010117831.1:0-18821 GCA_030522825.1 Platygaster orseoliae
TATTTTGAAAATGATCGAAATGATAACATTTTTTCTTCCTACTGAAAAATATATAAGATGTCAGTTACCACATATAGAACCGCCGCCCCTCATTTATTCAAATATTAAAAAATTACTATCAAATAGTTAAATTTGACTAATTTGATCTGAAAGAGAGCCCTGTAAATTTTTATTTAACCCCAGGTTCCTCCAAAAAAGTGTGTATTTTTTTTAATTCCATATATTTTTGAAAAAATATTTCAAAATCAAACTTTTTACAGATTGAAGTAAAAATATTGAACGATTAAAAAAAAAATTTTTTATTAATTTTTTTTTATAATGGCGGCTCTAGAAACAGGTCGTCCAATTTTTTGGTGAGTGTCATCATTTCTTGGAAACGAATAATCTGAAAGCAAAAAACAAAACAGTTTCATATTCTGCATCCAATTGTCTATGGTCCGAACTACAACCATAAATATTCATTGTTATTTAAATAAGTTATAAGCAATTAAAATTTCAAAAAAAGCGTCAAAAATTAAAAAAGTCCGCCATTTTGTTTTTTCTCGGTGGAAACATTTCATAGTAGTTCCGACCAGAACCAATTCGATACAGAATATGAAACTGTTTTGCTTTTTGCTTTCAGATTATTCGTTGTTAAGAAATGATGACACCAAAAAATCGGACGAGCTGTTTTCAGAGCCGCCATTATACAAAAAAATAAAAATAGATATTTATACTACAAGGGAGAAAAAGGATGATTCCAACGAGTGCAAAGTTTGGGCACGAACGAAGCGAGTTCGCAATTGCACGAGTTGGAATCATCCTTTTTGTCTTGTGTAGCATATACAATATTTTTTCCTATGCATGTGTAAAAGTGGCCTCTTCATTTTCATGGAACGCAGGAACGAAATCCTCTTTCTGGAATACTTGGAAATCAGCGGGAGTTATCAACAAAACCCTAGGGAAATATTCATAAATCCCGGATCACAGGGAAGAACGTTGCCTGATCCGTGATTTATAAATGTTTCCCAGGGTTTTTGTTGATATTTCTCGCTGATTTCCGAGTACCCCAAAAAGGGGCCTTTGTTCCCGCATTCCATAGAAATAAAGTGGCTTTTTTTACGGATGTATGGGAAAAAGAATTTTTTTAATTCGTTTAATATATGTACTTTCATCTGTAGAAGGTGGATTTTAAAATATAACTTTAGCAATAAATGGTATTTAAAAAAAAAACACGTTTTTTTTCGTATTCCGAAATTCTTCTTTCTACGGCTTTCCGTCAAAACTCGCTCCCGGACGCGGAAGTTGGGGAAATGGAGGCTCGGAAAAAGTGGGGGTGCGGTCGGTGGGGGGTCTGAGCGTCGACGTCGACGTCGACGTTACCACAGGTGGTAGGCGTCCCGACGCGGAGCGCCACTGGTCGTTACGGGGCGCAACTAAGTTACGCGGGTGCTCCCCGGAGCCGTTCGCCGGCGTCAGTTGGCGTTTTCCTGGTGACCGTGCCGATCGCTTCGCTGGCCCATTCGTTGTTTCCGTCGCGTAAGGCCCGCGGGATCCCGCGAAACCCCTCGGCATGACGGGAACGCGAGTGAATCTTCGCGTCCGACGTCGCGGAGTTTTCGGTGCTCGTGCGCAATCGCGTCCCAACCGTGGCACGCTTGTCGGCGGGGTGTAAAAATTCTGCGAGCTTGGAAAATACTGTGAATTCGCGTTTTTCCATACGCTTTTACAAGAAAATATGTGATTACGTGCATGGCGACGAGGGATTTTTCTCGTCGAGGTAAATTGGTAGGGTTACCAGATTGTGGGGAGAGGAAAGGTGGATGAAAAATTTACTTCGGTCTAAGCTGAATCTTGGTTTTAGTAGGGGTGAAATTCCAACTTGTTACGTAAATGATGATTTTTTGTTTTTTGATTTTTTGCTGTTATAAAAAGATTATTTATAATTTGTTCACTCTGTATTTTTCCATTTGACCAGCAAGACGGGCAAAATAATAAAAATTGTATGAAAAATGTACACCTACGATAACATTTCTTACAAAAAATTCTAAAATCAAGAATATTTTTTTTTTCAAGGTATTTGTTTTCAAACAATTATTATACAGAATTTTCGTATTCACAAGTATCCAAAACCTCTAAAATGTAAAAAACGTTAATTTTTACGATCGACCAATGCATCGAATAAGTAATTGAGGATTATTGAATTTAATAATTTCAAGATATCGAAAATAATAATAATGAATTTAATTATTATTTAAGCCATTCAAGAATCAAAATTTATGTACGTGTAAAAATTGTTTATGAAAAGTACATGTCTTTTAATTATTTTTAATGACAACATGGAGAATTCGAAATCAGTGAATTACCAAAATTCAAGAATCTACCTTTTTGAAAAGTTCATTTCCAAGTTATTTATTCACAAACATATATAACCTGAAAAAGGTCAAACGTTATACTTCTACGATTTATCAATAAATTGACAAATTTTTGATAAATCTGTGAAATTTATTATTCTATAAATATAACATTTGACAGTTCTTTTTCTGAACTCAGATACATTGTCATAATCATATTTCTTTAACTCAGATAACACAGTTCAACAAAATTTGCCTTTTGGAAAAATTTTCGGTTAATTTTTGCAAAATTAACTTAAATACTTTGGATTATTCCAAAAATATATCCCAAAAGAATTCTGAAAGTTTAGTTAGATTTTTAGAGTTATTTACAATGATAATTATAAATTGAAAAACCTGTAGAATATGTATAATTTCAAAAACAGAAAATACTATGATAATCAATTTAATTTTTATCATGGGCTCGATCTATTTCCTGAAATGCGTTATGAAATCTGATAAAAGTAACTGTTTTTACACGAAAAAATTATAGAAATTAATTCCTTATCATGGTATTTCTATTTTCTGAAATCAGATGTATTTTACGAGTTTTTCAATTCATATTTATCATTGCAAGTACCTCGAAAAATCGAACTAAACTTTCAAAATCCTTTTGGGGTTGGTTTATTGATGATCCAAATCATTCGTTTTCACAAAAATTTACCAAGCATTTTTTTTAGTTGAACTGTGTAATTCACGTGATTCACAACTGAACATTTAGAAATCAGGTTTTTTTTTCATTGTTTACTGCGTTATCTAGAAATTATTATTTATTTAGAGAGAAATGTTTTTTGTAAATTTATTATAAAGATATAAGTATCATTTCGAAATTAGTTAGATTCCAAACATGCGATATTTCGCGATCGAGTTCAAATGTGAAAACAATTTTTTTTGCCTAAGGTTTTCAAATATCAGAATAATTTTTCTGATAATCAGATTTTTTATCATAATTTTAAGAAATGTCTATATCATCATGTAGAAATTGAAAACATTTCCAGAGCGAGATAAATAAATTTATTTGAAAGAAAAGAACATTTCTGTACCTTTTTGAATCATTCATTCTCATTTTCAGGTTTCTCGATGTTGAGAGTTATAAATTTTCTTAATTATGAAAAAATCAGATATTTCTAATTCAGAATTCTGCATTTTTGAACAAGCTGAATTCATAAAATTCTTGTATTTAGTAAATTATAACATAACGAATAAGAAGTTTTCGATTCTATGTTTTCCAAAATACCGGCATAAAAATAAAAAAATTCCCGTTTGTACCTATTTTTATAAATTTGAAAACTTGTTGAAAAATGTTGAATTTCCATGATTCTTGAAATCTAAAGTCTGATATCATGAATTTTCAACATAAATATTGATTAAAATTTTTTTCTTCTGTTAAACGAATTTCTATCATAAATTCAAGGAATGTCAATATCATCATGTAGAAATTCGAAACATTTTCAGAGAGAGATAATAAAATTTATTTTAAAGAAAATAAAATTTGTAAATCTTTCTGTATCATTCATCCTGATTTTCTGGGTTCTCGATGTGAACATTTATAAATTTTCTTAGTTATAAAAAAATCAGATATTTCTAGTTCAGAACTCTGAATTTTTGAACAAGCTGAATTTATTAAATTCTTGTAATTAGTAAATTATAACATATCGAATTTAAAACTTCCGATTTAATGTTTTCCAAAATACCGGCATACAAATAAAAAAATTACCTTTTGTACCTATTTTCTTAATTTGAACACTTGTTAAAAAATGTTGAATTTCCATGATTCTTGAAATCTAAAGTCTGATATCATGAATTCTCAACATAAAAATTTAATAATTTTTCTTTATTTGGAAAATGCTAGAATATTCTAAATTTTGAATTCTTAATATCGAGATTTCGATTCTTAAAAACGAAACATCACTAAAATGAAAAATGTTTTAATTTTTTCTTTACTGAAGTACGAAAAAAATTACACACAACTGTTATTTATATCTACAAAAGTTTCTTGGTTTTTCAATGCCTTTTTAGGCTGTATAAATCAATTCTAAACTCAACTTTTAATCAATGAACAAATAAATTTCACAGATAATTATTATCAAGCTTAATTTTTATTAATTGTTTAAAAAACTCGTTGATATATTGTTTCATTAAATAATTTATATCTGTTGTTCACAAGTTGATTTCAAACGAAACTTCGATCAAATAACGAAATCGTATCAAACTCCTTATCTGAAATATTGATAACATGTGATAAAAAAAAGATTGTTGTACACTAAATACTTCATTTTCTCAAAAACACAATCTAGTTCCAACGTCATCAATGAAAAGATTGTCTGCTCGATAATTCTCAGATACAAATTTCCATAGAATATCGAATCTCGGAGTCCATTAAAAATCAATTTGAAAATCGCTAGAAAACGATATCACTTTAGAATCTTCGAAGTGATTATTTTTGAAATCAATCTTATCTAGTAAATCATGTTTTAGCACGACAACTTTCCTTAAACTTTACGACCCAATGGTGCACTTCGCGCTAAGAAGTGCGTGCAGTAACTGATTGCGTTATACATCCACGTCCACGTTGCCCGTTGTATTTAGGGCAAACTTTGTTAAAACGAACCTCATCAATCTGTCGCTCGCGCTTATAACGCGTTCGCCCCTAACTCGTGTTCAAGTTATTTTAAGATGTCACATGGAGAAAACGATGTTTACAGATCGCGAGGAATAGTCATCATTCTTCTTATCGAGCACTATTCGTTGCTTCGCCTCAATCTCTTATCCGTCATCAAATTATCAACTCCAATTCATGACTTGACGAAAAATATAGTTTGGAAATAGATATATTTGAATTTTTTGCATTAGCTCCATAATTATTTTCATTTTACTCGACGATCCTTTTCAGAAGTTATAAACAGAGTTGTTTAAAATATGCACATTCATTTTCCGGTATACTTTCACAGTGCATGCACATTTTCTTTATTTTTTGGGAAAAATTGGAGTTCATTGCAAATTTTGTCAAAAGTCAAAGTTTGAAAATCAAAAACAACATATTCTAATTTGCTGTAACTGATACATTCAATTTGACCTTGAATAATGATAATTTATTTCAAGCATATAATTTATTATATGCTTATTTTGCATATTATGATAAGCATTTTTCTATCAATTCTTGTTGTGAATGTTAATATAAAATTAACATCGTTGTGCAATTATGATATTTATATTTTAACAAAAAATGTTAAAAATAATGAGAAAAACGCACTTACTGGGCAAACAACAGACAAATCAGATGGTCACTGGGATGTTGATTAAAGGCCGGGCTGTATTTCAGCGCAATTATATTTTGGTTCTGAGTACACAATAAATATTGCGACGTCAGCGTCAGAGGACGCAGCGCACAATACGCATTGCAATAAATCTGCCTGGTATCGTATTTGAGCGTGAAATATAATCGATTGCGTCTACGCGGGTTTTGGGAAACTTGCCGTCTCGTTAAGTGGCCCAATTACGCTTTTGTTCGAAAGCACCGTTGAAAAATCATTGTTCTTGTTTCACGTGGAGAGTCGCCAATTCCAAAATAACAATTTCGCGATTGTCCTTTCACGCCCGATAGATTATTGCATCGAGCGCGACCTTCGACGACGGAATAGGGTAAATGTACCATGCGTAGTTACGAGATTTGCAGAGTTGTCAACTCTGAAAATATATTCATGATCTTCGGAAATTAAGGTGTAAAGCAATTTGTGATGATCAAAGTTCTTGAATTCGTGGTTTAATGAATGGTTTAGGTTTCTTGTGTGGTCAAACTGCGACCATTGTGAAAAAAAAAAAAAATGAAAGGAGTTTATTTGAAGTTTATTGAATCCAAACAGAAAAATTTTTAAGATAAAACATTCTATAAGAAAATTGCCATATGGCAAATTGAAAGGATATAGAAAAATAACGCAATAACTGTACTAGTGATATTATAGATAGTGATGTAATTAGTGAAACTCATCAAAAATGGAGTTACTCTGAATAAGAGGATAGAACTAATGGTTTTCTGTAAGTTTTTAGATGCTCAAAAAATTCAAGGTTCTTCTTGACAGTAATTAGAAAAAAAAAGAAATATTCTGGCTTCAACAAAGTTACAATTGTAAATGCGTGGCTAGGACAATGTACGAAAAAGAAATTTGAGAAATTGTTTAAACCTAGTAATTGACAAAAAAAAATAACTAGAATTTTATCAAATGTTCAATATCTAGAAAACTTTGAACTTTCAAGCATAGAATTCAAGAAATTCATACTACAACAGAAAGACATATAAAATTCGCCATGTAATAAATAAAATGGATAAAAAATGACGCTATAACTGTACTCGTGATATAATAAATAGTGTTGAAATAAGTGGAAATCATCAAAAATGTATTTACTATGAATTAGAGGACGTAACAAATAGTTTTCTGTAAGTTTTAAGATGTTAACAAAATTTAAGATTCTTATTTTCACTAATTCAAAAAAAAAAAAATTAAAATCCTGGCTTCAGCAAAGTTGTAATTATAAATGTGTGGCTAGGACAATGTACAAAAAAATTTGAGAAATAGTTTTAACCTAGTGATCAATAAAAAAAAAACTAGAATTTTCGAAAATGTTTAATATCTAAGAAACTTTGAACTCTCGTACATGAAATTCTAGAAATTCATTCTACAACTACAAGACACATGAAATTCGCGATGTAATAAATGAAATGGATAAAAAAAATGACGCTATAACTGTACTAGCGATATAATAAATAGTGATAAAATAAGTGAAACTCATCAAAAATGTATTTACTCTGAATTAAAGAATATAAGAAATGATTTTCTGTAAGTTTTCAAATGTTAACAGAATTCAAGATTATTTTTTTCAGTTATTAAAAAATAAGAATTAAAATCTTGTTTTCAGCAGAGTTATTATTATAAATGTACAAGAAATAAATTTGAGAAATTTTTTTTAACCTAGTGATTGATAAAAAAATGAACCAGAATTTTCAAAAATGTCCAATAATTAAGAAATTTTGAACTCTCGACCATGGAATTAAAGAAATTTATACAACAAATAAGACACATGGAAATTGCCATACTATGATAAATTAAATGGATAAAAAATGACGCTATAACTGTACTAGAGGTATAATAAGTATATAGTGATGAAATAAGTAAAAATCGTAAAAAATGTATTTATTCTGAACTAGAGAATGTAACAAATGATTTTCTGTAAGTTTTCAATAGTTCATAAAATTCAAGGTTTTTCTTTTAAGTCATTGAAAAAATAAACAAAAATCCTGGCTTCAGCAAAGTTATAATTATAAATGTGTGGCCAGGACAATGTACAAACTCAAAATTTGAGAAATTGTTTAAACCTAGTGATTGGTGAAAAAATTGACTAGAATTTTAGTAAATCTTTAATATCTAAGAAACTTTGAACTCTCGATCATGAAGTTCTAGAAATTCATACTAACTAAAAGACACATGAAATTTGACATATGATAAATTAAATCGATAAAAAAATGGAGCTATAACTGTACTAATGATGTAATCAATAGTGATAAAATAAGTGAAAATCGTCAAAAATGTATTTACTCTGAATTAGAGAATGTAACATATAGTTTGTTGTAATTTTTCTAATTTTATCTGAATTCAAGATTCCTTTTTTTAATAAAAAAAAAAAATCCGGCTTTAGCAGAGTTTTCATTGTAAAAGCGTTGCTAGGAAAATTTATGGAAAAGAAATTTGATAAATTGTTGCACCCTAATGATTGATAAAAAGACTAACCAGAATTTCAGAAAATGTTCAATATCTAAGAAACTTTGAACTCTTGAAAAAGGAATTCTAGAAATTCGTACTACAACTAAAAGGCAAATAAAATTCGCCATGTAATAAATGAAATGGATATAAAATAACGCTGTAACTGGATTACTGATGTAATAAATACTGATAAAATAAGTGAAAATCATCACAAATATATTAACTCGGAATTCAGGACATAACAAATTGTTTTTTGTAAGTTTTTTAATCTTAAGAAAATCCAAGATTCTGCTTTTCAGAAATGAAAAAAAAAAAAAATTCTGGCTTTAGCAGAGTTATAATTATAAATGTGTCCCTAGAACAATGTACAAAAAAGAAATTTTAAAAATTATTTTATCCTAGTGTTGATAAAACAACTAACTTGAATTTTAGAAAATGTTTAATATCTAAGAAACTTTGAACTCTCGAGCATGGAATTCCAGAAATTCATACTACAACTAAAAAACACATGATAATGAAAATTAAAATATCCAAGATCAATCACATACTCAAAAACCTGATAATCCTCCCAGAAAAAAAGATTTGCTAAATCATTTTTACAGCAGTAGCTTATTCTTTTGTTGACTCAACAAATATTTGCTTTTAAACCATAATTACTATGCAATGAAATTTTATGCATAATGATAGTGCTCTGGCAACAAAAAAGGTACATCAGGATATCACGAAAATAAGCAACTACTACAAAAATTATTTCGTTCTATGAAGTTGTGTTTCCAAATAAAGAAAATCCTTTTTTCCTTGCCTTATTGTTTATTCCCACACAGAGAAAAAACGATTCAGTTGCTTTAACTGCATTTTTTAAATTAGAAGATAAGAAAGTTGACTTTACGGAAATTTTCGTTTGCTCCAACTGACGAATTCCGTTAACGCCATAGCTGCTACTGAAAAATTCGATTATCCTAACTGAAAAAAAAGTTAGAAATGGCGCAACTGAATTTTTCAGTTATGACACCATCATTACTGAAAAATTCAACTGTGGGAACTGAAAATTCAGTTGTGGGAACCTAGAATTACCGTTGTCATAAGTAAAATTTCAAATGGCCTCAATAAAACCTTCATTTACCGAGCAGAGCCAACTTTTTTTTTCAGTTAAAACCACTGAAAATTCGAACAATACGACTAAAAATTCAATCAGCAAAACTGAAATTTCCGATGATGCCTATTCCAACTAAAATTCAGTTGAAACAAATGAAACTAAAAATTTTTCTCAGTGCATGCATGAAAATCCTGCAAACCAATAAATCTCTTCTCTTCGAATTCGACCTCTGTCGATTCCGCGAGTTTCTCATGAAGCTTCGCGGGCTCGTAACGTCGCGCTCTTGGTGCGTCGACGAGAATAGGTAGTCCCCATTTTCCGTGAACACCGCGGCTGAAACGGGAACTTGGTGTCTACCTTATTAAAAGCGTCTTAGCGTTGCCAGGGCGATAGGAGCGCGAGGCGCTCTCTCACTCGCGCCCCAATCGGACAGTGATTCTTTTCGTCTCCAGCCGAGCGAAAGAGCGACGACAATTCCTTTTCACGACGTTTTATGCAGCTTCCCCGTGTACCCCCTTCGCGTACACGCTCCCGACCACAAAGCGGATGACGTGTAACTCCAAGGAAATAAGGGCTTGCATCGACGACGACGTCCTCGCTTTTCCTTCCCTCACAGACACTTTTTTACCTTGCTGTGCCTCCTCCGCGACCTTTTGCCCGCTGCTGTCGTACAACCGCAGCTTTCTATTAAAATAGTTTACGTATTTTTTTATCAATTCGAGGATGAATAAAAAGTTTTTCAACATTATCATTAAATGAAAGATAAATTCTAATAAATAAGAATATATGTATATTATTGACCATAACATATAATTTTTTATAAAAACGTACACGAAAACAGATCGATTTGTAGATATGCAATATTTAAAAGCACTTTTCACTGACCGCTGAAATGCTTTTTGACTGCATCCACTTTAAACGACGAACGGAACGTGAATGTCGCGCATTATGCAAGTTTGTAATTTAAATGCAATATGTAAATCGAAGAAAATCTCTGGGGAGACGGTAACGTGAATTCTGCTCATGATGGTATAGCCGAGGAAATAAAAAAGAGATAAAGGACATTTTTCACGTAGGATTTCGGAATATGCATTTTTTATGTATCGACTGTTCACTCGCTCTCTGGGTATTTTTGCCGGCGCTACTTCTTCAATTTAGTCGCGCGAGATTATGGAAAGAAATGGCAAGCATTCGGGAAATTCGTTGATGGAAGGCACGAAAAATCCGCCAGCCTCCCTCCATTCATTGATTCGTCACAGTGAAATAAACGAGTTATCGATTGCAACGGGGTTTCGACTGTAGATTATTGATTGAATCGTATTGTATAACGTGCTCCGGAAATTAGATGGAAATATTCGGTGTAATTTATAATTGATGTTGAGGATTTATTTTGTATATGGAGATTCTTGAATTTTTAGACTATAAGAGTTAAATATTGTAAAATGTACTCTTCTTTCTACTTAGAAATACAAGGATTTTAATCATGAAGGCTACAGATTGAAAATTTTTCCCCAAAAAACTCATTCATGGTGAATTTCAACGATTTTTTATGTTTATGGAAATTGTAACAATTTTTCTATATCCAGAAATAATTGACAGTTTCGTGATAAACTTCAAAAGTTTTTTAAAACAAAATGGATACACGTAGGATAAAAATTTAGTTTTTGTTTCCTAGATTTCTATTTTTCATTTTTTGAAAAATTGAAAATTTGTCTTGAAAGAAATGTATAACATCAAACACTAACTCTTATGTCGAAATAAAAGTTATTGTAAATTTTCTACTAAAAATATTCGGTGTAATTAATAATCGAAATTGAGGATTTTATTCGTTTGTGGAGATTCTCGAATTTTTACACGGTAAAAGTTGCGTATTGTAATACTCTTATTTTCACTTCAAAATTGTACAAGCTTTTCGATCTTGAAAGCTGGAGATCTGAAATTTAAAAAAAAATTATTTGTAGTGAATTTGAACGATTTTTCACCTTAAATTTATGAAAATTGTGACAATTTTCTTACATCCAGAAATAACTAATAGTTTTGTGATGAATTTTGAAAGTTTTTTTTAACAAAATAATTACACCTAGGATAAAGCTTAATATTTTGTTCCCTAGATTTCGATGTTGCATTTTTTGAAAAAGTGAAAATTTGTTTTGAAAGAATTATATTTATTATAACATCAAAAACTAACTTTAATGTCAAAATAAAAGTTTTTAAAAATTATCTACTAAAAATATTCTATGTAATCAATAATCGAAATTGAGGATTTTATTTGTTTATGGAGAATCTCGAATTTTTGCACGCTTAAAGTTGCATATTGTAATACTCTTATTTTTACTTGAAAATACAAGCTATTCGATCTTAAAAGCTAGAAATCTAAAGTTTCTTCCGAAAAAAAAACTAATTCATGTTTAATTTAAACGATTTTTCACATATATGTAAATTGTGACAATTTTTCTATTTCCGGAAATAACTGATAGTTTTGTGATGAATTTCAAAAGTTTTTTAAAACAAAATTGATACACATAGAATGAAACTTTATTTTTTGTTTCCTGTATTTATATTTTTAAATTTTTAAAAAATTAAAAATTGGTCTGGAAATCAATATATATAACATCCAAAACTAATTCTAATATCAAGATAGAAGTTATTTTAAATTATATACTAAAAATATTCAGTGAAATTAAGAATCGAAATTGAGGATTCCATTTGTTTTCGTGAAAATTCTCGAACTTTTCCACGGTACAAGTTGCATACTGTAATACTCTTATTTTTATTAAAAAATACAAGCGTTTCGATCTTAGAAGCTGGAAATATGAAGTTTCTTTTTTTTTAAAACTTTTCTATAGTTAATTTAAACAATTTTTCTCATTCATGAAAATCGTAATAATTTTTCTATATCCGGAAATAAATGATAGTTTTGTGCTATATTTCAAAAGTTTTTAAAAACCAAATAGTGACACATAAGATAAATCTTTTGTTTGTGTACCCTAGATTTCGATTTTTTTTTTTTTTTTTTTTTTGAAAAATTGAAAATTTGTTTCGAATGAAATATATAAAATCGAAAACTAACTCTAATGTCAAAATAAAAGTTATTGTTAATTATCTACTAAAAATATTCGGTGTAATTAATAATCAAAATTGAGGATTTATTTGTTTATGCATATTCTCCAATTTTCAGACGGTAAAAATTTCATATTGTAAACCTCTTATTTTTACTGAAAAATTCAAGCGTTTTGATCTCGAAAGCTGGAGATAAAAAATTATTCCAAAAACAACTAATTCATGGTTACTTTGAACAATTTTTTACATTTATGAAAATTCTAACAATTTTTCTATATCCGATAATAATTAATAGTTTTGTGAAGAATTTAAAAAGTTTTTTTCAACAAAATAGTAACACATAGGATAAAACTTTTGTTTTTGTTTCCTAGATTTCTATTTTTCATTTTTTGAAAAATTGAAAATTAGTCTTGAAAGAAATATATAACATCAAAAACTAACTCTAATATCAAAATAAAAGTTATTATAAATTATCTACTAAAAATATTCAGTGTAATTAATATTCGAAATTGAGGATTTTATTTGTTTATGGAGAATCTCGAATTTTAAAACGGTAAAAATTTCATATTGTAATGCTCTTATATTTACTTAAAAATACAAGCGTTTCAATCTTAGATGCTGGAGATTAAAAATTATATCCAAAAAAACTCATTTATGGTTAATTTGAACGATTTTTATTATTGATGAATATTGTGACAATTTTTTTATATCCGGAAATAGTTGAAAGTTTCGTCGTTCTGTGATAAATTTTAAAAGTTTTTCAAAACAAAATAGTTACACATAGGATAAAACTTTAGTTTTTGTTCCCTAGATTTCAAGTTTTTATTTTTTGAAAAATTGAAAATTGTTGAAAGAAACATATAACATTAAAAACTAACTCTAATGTCAAAATAAATGTGATGATAAATTATCTACTAAAAATATTCGGTGTAATTAATAATTGAAATGGAGGATTTCATTTGTTCATGGAGATTCTCGAATTTTTGGACGGTTACAGTTGCATATTGTAATATTTTTATTTTTACTTAAAAATACAAGCGTTTCAATCTCTTAAGCTAGAGATCAAAAATAAAAAAAAAACTCATTTATTGTTGATTAAGACGATTTTAAATATTCATGAAAATTGTGACAACTTTTCTATATCCAGAAATAATTGGCAGTTTTATGATGAATTTCAAAAGTTTGTTCAAATAAAATAGTCACCAATATAAAAGAAACTTTAGTTTGTATTCCCTGAATTTCAATTTTCTATTTTTCGAAAAATTTGTCTTCAAAAAAATATGTAACATTGAAAACTTACTATAATGTCAAAATTAAATTTATAGTAAATTATCTACAAAAAATACTTGATTTGTTTATGGAAACTTTTGAATTTTTGTATAGTACTTAGATTAGATCGTTTCAATCTTGAAAGTTGTCGACTACAAATTTTTTCCCAAATAACTCAATTCGTTAAATTTTAACTATTTTTCACATTTATTCAAATTGTGACCTTCAAGATTCTAGGAAGTTTCGAGAGTTTTCTAATAAATTTTGAAAAGTTTATTTCAAATAGTGCAAATAAACATTCATTTACCTTTCTTGAAGTTCAATCAGTATCTTTTGAAACCTCAGAAATTTTATCTTGACGGAAATATACTGTTATCTTCCGATCTCAATTCATTGTTGAAACTGACATTAAATGCCTATCGAATAATGTTCGTGCGCCGAAATAATCCTCGCTCATCGATACGAACGCCGAGAGCGTTATCACTGTCAATCGATAGGTATTATCGAAACCACAAGTGACACTTGTGATTATGTCATCACGTGATTCCCACAAAGTGTTTCCTGAAAAAATGCAAGCCTCTTATTACCATTTGAAGTGGAAAAAAAAATTTTCTGCACAGAGAGAACTGGTTTGGTTACAGCAACCATTAATTTAATAAAATATGGAAATATAACCTAACCAAAGCTTCTGTTAAAGCAACTACTGCTCAATTTTGATGACTGATACTTAGGTTACAATAAACGATAATTTGGTTATCATACCTGAAGTTTTGGTTGTACTACCCAAACTTAGGTGGGCTCATATTTTATTTCTCAAAAATTTGTGATTGACTTAACAATCTTTATTTAACTTAACTTCCAAAAAACTTCGTTCTGTCAAGTTGCGTTGAAACAGCAAATTTTTTTGCTTTTACAGCAAATCCTTTTTTTCCGTGCACTTTTAATTGAATGCAGCTTCCTTCACGATATCTGGTATCGACAAATAAAGGTCGAAATACGCGGAAAAGTCAGTTGAACTTTACGTCAGCGAGCTGATGCCAGTTTCTCTTGGTTATATCTACTTTCTTGGTTTTCCCCGTAGTTCATGTCAAGTACTTTTGACTCGCGTACGAGTGGGAAAAAGAAGCGCAGCCGGTGACCGTGGTGCGACGTGTCGCTGCCATTAGATAGGGCACACTCGAGCTTTTTGGCGACAATCCAGTCTTTGTATAAATACCACTCGACGTCGACGTTTCCGTTACCCCCTTCGCTCCCTCCGTCACCGTCGCCCCCTTCCCCTCGTTTTCTCGTCGCAAACCCTTTCGACCCAACTTCCCGTTACGAGCTTATTGAATTATGAGATCTCATCTTCGAGAGGTTGGTTCTCAGCTCGCACAATATTTTGTTATTTGGATAGGATTTTTGGGGCAAGAGTTGTATTTTAGGATGGAATCGGAGTTTCGTTTTTCGATCGATTTCTGGAAGGAGGAAATGATTTGAGTATTAAAGATTAGAAATTTTATTATGAAAATAAGTTAGCATTTGGAGTTTTTTTTAGACATTTATGTTAATCATATTTGACATAATCATGATTACCCGTGAATAAGTTGTTTTGGAAATAACTTTGAATCTCCAGCATCTAAGATTGAAATGCGCGTATTTTTAAGTAAAAATAAGAGTATTACAAAATGCAATTTTTACCGTCCAAAAATTCTAGAATCTCCATAAACAAATTAAATCCTCAATGTGCAATAACTTTGATTTTGAAATTAGAGTTAGTTTTTGATGTTATGTATTTCTCTAAAGACGAATTTTCAATTTTTCAAAAAATGAAATATCGAAATTTAGGGAACAAAAACTCAAGTTTGATCCTATGTGTAACTATTTTGTTTAAAAAAACTTTTGAAATTTATCACGAAACTTGCAATTATATCCGGATATACAAAAATTGTCACGATTGTCATACATGTAAAAAATCGTTTCAATTAACCATAGATGAGTTGTTTTGGAGGTAATTTTTAATCTCCAGCATATAATTGTAAGATTAAACGCTTGTATTTTTAAGTAAAAATAAAATTATTACAATATGCAACTTTTACCGTCTGAAAATTCTAGAATCTCCATAAACGAATTAAATCCTCAATGTCGATAATAAATTTCACCAAACATTATTAGTAGAAAATTTACAATAACTTTGATTTTTGAATTAGAGTTAGTTTTTGATGTTATTTATTTCTTTCAAGACAAATTTTCAATTTTTCAAAAAATGAAAAATCGAAATCTAGAGAACAACAACTAAAGTTTTATCCTATGTGTAACTATTTTGTTTCAAAAAACTTTTGAAATTTATCCCGAAACTGTCGATTATTTCCGGATATATAAAAATTGTCACAATTTTCATAAATATTAAAAAATGTTTCAATTAACCATAAATGAGTTGTTTTGGAAAAAATTTGTAATCTCCAGCATTTAAGATTGAATGTTTGTATTTTTAAGTAAATATAAGAGCATTACAATATGAAATTTTTACCGTTTTAAAATTCGAGATTCTCCATAAACAAATAAAATCCTCAATTTCGATTATTAATTTCACCGAACATTTTTAGTAGATAATTTACAATTTTTTGGATTTTGAAAATAAAGTTAGTTTTTGATGTTATATATTTCTTTCAAAACTATTTTTCAAAAAAATGGAGAATTGAAATTTAGAGAACACAAACTAGAGTTTCTTTTCTGTTTGTAACTATTCTGCTTTAAAATACTTTTGAAATGTATTACGAAACTGTCAATAATTTCCGGATATAGAAAAACTGTCACAATTTTCATAAATGTAAAAAGTCGTTTCAATTAGCCATAAATGAGTTGTTTAGGAAATTATTTGTAATCTCCAGCATTTAAGATTGAATGCTTGTATTTTTCAGTAAAAATAAGAATATTACAATATGCAATTTTTATCGTCTGAAAATTCGAGAATCTCAATAAACAAATAGAATCCTGAATTTCGATTATTAATTTCACTGAATATTTTAAGTAGATAATTTATAATAACTTTTATTTTGACATTACAGTTAGTTTTTGATGTTATATATTTCTTTCAAAACAAATTTTCACTTTTTCAAAAAATGGAATACCGAAATCTGGGGAACAAAAAATTAAGTTTTATCCTATGTGTAACTATTTTGTTAAAAAAAAACTTTTGAAATTCATCACAAAACTATCAATATTTTTCGGATATAGAAAAATTGTCACAATTTTCATAAATATTCAAAATCGTCTAAACCAACCATGAATGAGTTGTTTTGAAAGTAATTTTTAATCTCCAGCATTTAAGATTGAAACGTTTGTATTTTTAGGTAAAAATAAGATTATTACAATATTCAACTTCTACCGTCCAAAAATTCGAGAATCTCTATAAACAAATGAAATTCTTCATTCATTTCGATCATTAATTTCACCGAATATTTTTAGTAGTTGATTAACAATAACTTTTATTTTGACATTAGTGTTAGTTTTTGATGTTATATATTTCTTTAGGTTCAAATATGTATGTGAGACAAACGAAATTAATTTACTCAAGATTGAATCGTTTATATTGGTTCTTACTTTGGAAATTCATTTGGTTCATATAATTTAGATTGCAGACACTGAATAATAGCATAAAAGACTCATTTTAAATGTTCTTTCAATCGTTTTAAATTTAACTTTTATAAACAGATGACGAAAACTTTTTCAATAATAGTATTATTAACAAACAGCATAAATATACAATATTGCAGAAGATTTTCTAAAAATCCATTGTAACAGTGTGTTACAGAAATTCGGAAACAAAACGTATTCATAATAAAAAAGCTCGTGGATAATAACAAATGAGAAAATTAGAAAATAACCTTAATCTACTGTAACTATAATTAAAATCATTTCGTAGGCAACTTAACAATTAGTTGATTTTTGAGGAAAAAACAACACAATCAAAAGTACTGAATAAAGAAAATCTATATAAATAAAAAAAATAATTCGCATGAAATACAAATGGTTTTGTTTACTCGTTGCGTTTTTTCCAAGCAGACATGTTATAAATTGACATTGATCGACAAGATCATGTCGGAGAAAATACATGAAAAATGTGAAAATCATCGAAGGAACTTGTCAAGAATCTAGTTTTTTTTGTAGAATTTTGTTCTTTTAGTGTTGTTCAGGGGTTTAACAGTTTTTTCATTGTATTCAGGAGTTATGATAAATTTTATTTGTTTTTAAACGCTAGAGATTGTGATTCGCCATTTTATTATCATATTCTTGATCCTTAATGTTTTACAAATCAATGTTTTTAGCACAATTCCGTATTATTTGACTGCTTTTTTGTCAGTATCGTGACTTAAAGGTAAATCAGCCAAATCGAGCTACACTGAGAAAAGATATTGTTTTTTGTTTACCATAAATTATTGTAATTATGGTTCAATGCTTCCGATTATAGCAATTTTTTATGAAAATTATTTTTATATTTCACTATAAACATTTATGGCAAAAATAATCACCATATTAAATCTACTTTTTAGAACTAAGAATAGTTAAATAACTTCACGCAGAAAAATTTTTTGTAAATTTTATCGAAACGGCGGGTAGAATTTACCAAACTTGAGGCGAAGTGGTGATAATTTCCAACATTAGTAAATATTGCCAAGAGTTTGGTAAAATGAAGGTATCGGGGATAACGGGTATATTTGGCATTAACTACCAACGGGTATATTTGGCATTAACTACCAAACAGTTTGAAAAAAAATACCAAACAGTTTGACAAAAAATACCAAATAGTTTGACAAAGAAAAAAAAAATTCTTCCACTCGGGAACCAAAAAATACCAAACAGTTTAACAAAGAAAAAAAAATTCTACCATTCAGGAACGTTCCCCCCCCCCCTAGTTATGAGGAACGATTTTTTTCATAGTCGTCAAATGCTACACAAAATCAGTCAACGTATAGTCGCGGCCACACGACCCATGTGGGAGCTTAGCTAAACCTTTACCATTAGAAGTGACATTATATGGCATCAGGGGAACTATGCCATTAGAAGTGCTAATATGTCTTTAAAAGGCTTCTGGGTAAAGGCGCCCAAATACGACTTCCGAAGTATTACGACAGGCTGAGTCGACATTAGTATAAGTTGAGCGCGGTATATATACTACGCGTGGGGTTTCTTTTGGTTCATGCGAGAGAGAAGTGCTCGTTTTGAAAACTTATTTTTTTGATTGAAAGATATAGCTGTACAACTGGAAATTTTTACCAAACGAATGGT
>JAPYZL010117853.1:0-17379 GCA_030522825.1 Platygaster orseoliae
AATATTTCATATGTCTCAATTATTGATAGTACCTCGAAACCTCAACGGGTTTGCTATGCGCAAAAAAAACGGGTCTTGTATAGGTGGCGCTGGCGCTATGCCTTTCTCCTGTGGTGAAAGAGAGAAAGAATCTCAAGTAGAGTGAGAGGAGAGTTGAAAAAGCGAGTAAAATAGGCGCTTATGGGAGTTTCAAGGCACTGATTATTAATTAGGGAATAAAAGCAGGAAAAATTTGGAAACGAATCGTTCCTCAGTATAAAAAATCGCTGATGAAATTCCTCAACTGGATTTCCCAGCTAAATTATAATTTCTATTATTATTTGAACAGAGATTATATGCAAAATTGAATTTGCACTTAGAAACTTGGAATAATATTTATTTGTTATTTAATTAAAATTAGCGTAAATTACTCTTGAAATTTTCATTGGAATTTTCGAAAGAATATACAACATGGGCTATAATAACGTGTAATTTTCCATAAATATTTAAATTATTCGCAGCCAATTGTTGGGATGTGAAAAAGTCAGGTAATAAATAAAAAAAAAATTTTCCCTTGTTTGATATTCCAGCTTTTTACCATCTTTTGGTCTTTTTTATAGATCGTTTTTGTTCAATCATATTATATTAATATTTCCAATTTATATTTTATGTAAAAACTTTGAAAATTTTAATTTTTTTTTTTTCCTATTAGCGAAAACTCACTTTATTTTAAGAAGATCTGAAACACAAAATTCTGATGTGGTTCGTAACGTCAGTTGAAAATACGTGTTACGCTGTAAAATATTGGAAAAAAAGATTATTTTTATTGTTCATTCTAGAACGATTCGAGTTTAGTTTCCAGTGTGTAAAGCAGTCATTAGCGTAATTGAAGATAATTTTTTTTTAATAAATATTAACGTTTTCTGTAATGAGATCGTTCACATTACTCTAACTATATTGCGATAGCTGTTTTTTCCAAAAAAGTTGCGAAACTTTATATCTCTTTAGCAAGAATTACTATTTGATTGAAAAAGAGTTCAGTTACTCATGAACATAGCATCGTTACGAAATTTTTTTACGTTTCATAAAAAACTTTTTCTTATCAAAAATATATAAAAAGTTAAGAATTGATATGTGTCATTGATTTCAAGTACTTGCATTATTCGTTCTGAAAAAAAATTCAAACATTTAAATGAAGTTCATATGTTTTTCCTTTTCAAAGGAATCATGTTTCCGAAATTTCCTGAAATTTTGAAAAAGTTTATATTTTCCAATAATCACTATGAACAACGAATTCAATTTTCCAACCTCATACTCAAAATTTTTTTGTTTTCCTGAAAATTTGGCCAACTAACAATGAAAAAAACTTTTTTTTTCAGATAAAGATTATTTCCTATCTCAAAATTTACCCGAAGAAACTGCCAAAAAAGGAATCGTGAGTGAAAATTATCGAAAATGGTCTACCTTCAGTATTTTTAAATCCACCACCATCCACCATACTCGCATTTCGAATCCAGGTCGGAATTTGACCGTTGCTAGTCGCGATAACCAGAAGAGGAATTTTGTAAAAATTATCTCTCTGTCTCTATTTGACTTGCAATCTATCCCATGACTTTCTCACTTTTTTACTTATAAATTCAGAATTCAGGATTTTCAGGTACAGATTTTTTTTTTTTTGGAAAGTTCTTCATTATAAAGATGGCAGCTATGAAGTTCAAAAGAAATAATAATTACATGATTCAAGGGAGGAGAGACCGGTGTTCAGTACATTCATCAATATTTTTTGTTAAAAAAGTACGCTGTCTCTAGAAAAGGAAATCAGCGAATTTTTACATGTATATAGTAACAGAAACCACAATTTTCACAGAAAATTTTTACTGTGACATTGCTACGAAATTTTTTTGATTTTATTTCCTATGTAACATTTAGGAGAGATCGGGGGAAATCGCTACACCTTTTTTAAAACTCTGATTTATTTAAATTTCTGAAAACTTTTTTTAATCTGTCGTTTTACAAATAAGCAGCAAAATAGAATTGTAACATCATTTTTCCATAAAGTTTTATATAAATCCAAACCGATTTCGGTAACGTTTCTTCAGACTTTTAAATATCGAAAAAGTGAAATTGGTGTGGTTTTCCCCGGGTTTCCTTACATACAGAAATTATTTACAGTCATTCGATAGGTAAACAATAAGCACCGATACGCAATGTGTATATATTGAACGTGTTTCAATAGAATGAAACTGCTGTACATAAATAAATTATGAACTTACGCGATACGTGAATTTTGATGAGTGATATTTTTTCATTGTAAATGTGCAATCGGAAATATGTATATCAATTGTAACATGTAAATATAACTAAAATTTTCGGTGAAAAAGTACCGGTAGCTACTTTTGCAGAAATGTGTTGTGTATTACTAATTAAAAAAACTTGATTACAAAATGCTGCTCGATTTTCTCGACAAATACAAAAATAATCATTATTGAGGAATTGTAATACTGAATTTTTAAGAATAAACGTAATCATTATCTTTCTTTTGTTTCTTTTGTGATTTAGCTAATTCTGACAAATTCTGACAAATTTTTGAATTTCGTTTGTTCGTGCGAAATTAACACTATCCTACTTTTTTCTTTTTCATACCACACAGAAAACACACTCAGGGTAACAATTATACAAAAAAAAGTCACATATAATAAAAAAAGCCTCGATGGTTGTGAGGATTTATTGCAGTTTTAGAAAGTTAATTCTACAATGTGCTCAGACTGTTGATGAAGAATGGAACCAAAAATTATATGCCAATTTTTCATTCAATTATCATACAAGGCACATCGATCACCTTACACAACACTCAATGTGACGAAGGTTCGCTTACACTTGGCGTCCCTTGTTACAAAAAAAAGTGTCAATAATTCTGGAAACAAACGTAAAGCAAAAAAAGACACATATTTGTCAACTATATCCGTTTTTGCATTAATGTTTTGTTATGAAAAATATATGCATGATGAATCCTTCGAGTAAAAACTCTTGACACAAACAAATGTAATATGGGATGCCAAGTGTAATTTTTCTAACTTGTGAACCGTGCATTTTAATCACACTTTTTGAAAAATCGCTTCGTTTTTTGTTCAGTAAGCTAGTAATTCGAATAATACGTGTTAATGTCTAGGGTACTTTAATTAAATTAAATCGCTGTACATCAATAAATAAAAAAAGACTCGTCGCCCGAGTTAAAATAAGTAATAATGGCTCGTGAATGTACAATCAACAGACATTGGTGGTAAATGTGACAATATATACATGCGACATAAGTAATTTTCTGCCGATAGCGCAGAAGAAAAGCTAGGAAAATAAGTATTCGAGATTCGAGAACTAACTTTATATGAAATTTCTTCTCTATCCACTCTCTAATAATCCTTTTTTCATTAAAAGCTCGTCATTCTAATAAAAATTTGGATATTGTTAATTAGATTAATTCATAATCATCATTCTAAGATCTTTTTTCATCTTCGGTAATTAATTGTGATTTTTGCAAATTGCAAAACTTTTGACTCGCCCAAAAACTCAATTTTCACCTATTACTTCAAATATCAAATGAGTACAACAGCTTTTTTTCTTCAAAGGAACAGCAATTTTTGTTACGAAATCTCCAGCTTAAAAATAAGTGCCAAATGTTGCTCGTACAAACTATGGTAAAAAAAATTAATCTACCGCGCGAGACTGGAAAATTTTAAATAATTCTGAAAGACTTATCGTGTCTGAGAAAATGATGCACAATTTTTTTGCATCGAAACGAAATAATTTTTTATTTTACAATATCGTCTTTCAGAACGTTTATTTACATAACCTGGGTTACTGCGCATTTCAGATTTCAGAGACTTGCTTCTTCTAAATTACAGGGGCGTATGTAGAGAGGGAGGGGGAGGTTCAGGGGTGCAAACCTTTTCAAAATTTCAGTAAAATTAATTCTTGTTTGGATAAAATGAGTCAAAATACCAAACAAAAAAAAAAAATCAAATCAAATAAATAAATAAAATAAACTGAAGTTAAAAAGGACTCGCTATTATAAACTTTATAATTCCAATTTTCGACAATTAAAGATTTTTTATGAAAAAATAGAAATCTGAACTGAAGAAAAGGAAAATTTTTTTCTAAAAATTGAAAGATATTGGGAAATTCTAATTTTTACATGAATTGTTAGTTATATTTTAATGCAAGATACATCTTAAGACTTCGTATGTAAAAAATGTCAAATTATGATATCAGAAAAATGGAAAATTCATACTTGATAAAATTTTATTCCAAATCTTAAAAAGTTGACCAAAAATTTTGGAATTTCAAATACCAAACATGACAAACTAATTTTTTGTATATTAATAACGAAAATCAAACTAGATTCAGAAGTTTTACTTATTTCAAATTAAAAATTTTGAAAATCAGTTACTTGAAATTCAAGAAAATTAAATAGCATAATAAATGTACGTGAATGATAAATTACAAAAATAAAAATGTACTAGTCTGTGATTGAAAGTTAGATAGCTCAATAATTCAATGATATTCTTTGAAATAAATAACTGAAATTTTCGTTTTAGACGAAAGGAGAAGTTTTGTAAAAAAGTAAAAATTTAAGTATAAGGAGACAAAACATTTTACTATTATCATCAATATAGCAGATTATTTTAAATTTCAGTTTGTATCATTTTTCATGTTGATTCCTTATGATATCTGTTTTACTAGATATGATAAAATTATAATTATTATAATTATAATCTTGAAAATTTCAATAACTCGATGTTGTACATTTTCAGAATAAAATACTGCAGTGTCATGAATTTTTGAAAAAACAAAAGAATAAAATCGAGAATGTTGAAAAATACATAAACAACGAAAACAACATTTTTGTACTATCAAATTCACAATATTCAACACTTCAAAGTTAATCATTATGTACGTTTCATACAAAAATTCAGAATTCCCAATGGTATTAATTTTCAAATAAAAAATATTCATGACTCATCACCTAAAAATCACTCGATTCCATGATATTCAATATTTAAAAAAATAATTACACTAATAAAAATATGCAACTTTGAAATTGAAAATGACGTTGACGAAGATTAGAAATTATATCCTACAAAAAAATATTAATTTTTTTAAAAACCCTACCCGAAAATTTCTCTGCCCACGCCCCTGTTTAAATATTCCGAAAATCTGTGCAAATAGGAAAAAAAACGAAGTCAAAGATTTCCCGTTGCGCAGCAACCCTGTAAATGTAAAAAAAACCAGAGTCAGTAAAAGAACCGCGAATTATTCTCATTTTCGACTCAAAAAAACTTGAATTCGCTCACTCGAGCATTCAATTCTAGTTCAGTAGTGACATAGAAACTATTATTATTATTATTACATTCAGTACGTGAATCGTAAAATTAATATTTACATTTGCAGCGTCAAGATCTAAAATACGTAACGTGATGTTTGACGAAACTTCGAAGTGATGTCGCGTTATACATATAAAATAACTTTTGAAGTATGAGAAGTTCAAGGTAAAATGTAAGTCGCTAGGTCATAACTTCTTTGGGTTTCGCTTTGTGGGCAAAACTGTTAAAAATGAGAAATTGCGATTATGATTCTACCTTGAGTTTCCAACTACCTTTCAGAGAAATCGAATGAACAAGTCTCAACACGAATCCGTACATCGAATAACATTTACAGATGAATGTGAATGAGTAAACTCATAACGCTTAGAATTCCGATTTTTCTTCGCTTGTCAAACGCGCGACATTTGAATACGAATTGGAGGATTACGTGATTCGAATCCATCCGAAACTACATTTGTCAACTAAACGCATTATGGAATATTCTGTAATACTTTGCTGGTATAACACTTCACGCAGAGAAAAAAATAGATGTCACGTCCATGAAAATGGATCATTTTGGGCAGGTCTTTAGAAAAAGGATGTTGTATCCATTTAAAAAGGTAGAATACAGTTAAGGTGTTACTACTTTCGTAATTGGAATTCTCTTTAAGATTTTCATGAAAAAAATTGTATTGAAACCCTCGGCTTTGCCTCGGGCCTGAACACTCGTATTCGCCAAATTCTACACTTGCACTACGTTACATAATATACTATTCTTATGAAAGATTTCTATATAAATATCCGAAAGATATATTTGAAAATACTTCATTAGCAATATTGCTGAAACCTTCGTGTAAGGTAACAAAAAAATCTCTCATGAATATAACTGTATGAATATTTATAATTGCTTTCAAATGAAACGTTTCAATAAAAATATTTACAAAACATTTGTAAACTGTTGTGATGAAACGTTTTCAGAACATAATTTCTGAAAGATATTTCATTTGAAACAATTCAATTGAAATATTTTGACAATGTTTGTTTTGTTAGATATCTGACTCATTTCATACGAAATGTTTCAGTAATACTAATTTTGGAAAGATTATAATATCTTCCATTTAAAATGTTTTGAAAAATTTTTAGTAAAACTTTTGTTTAAAATTGTCTTTGACCTTCATTATACATTATTAAAAACGTTTCAGTATGTTTCTTTTGAAAGTTGTGTGCCACCTTTTATCTGAAATGTTTCAAATGTAATTTTTAAAGCGAAAAAAAGATGCAATGTATCTATCAGTAATATTTTTAGTAAGTATTCTGAAAGATGTATAAAACCTTTTGAAAAGATATTTGAAAGGTTTTTAAAGGCTTTCTTAAGCCTTAATTCTGAAACTCTGGCGGACATTTTAGATTTTAGAAAGCTTTCAATACACCTTTTAGAAGTACTTTTGAAAGTTTTCTGAAAGATGCAATATTTCATATGAAAACTCTTACAAATGTTTCTGAAAGGTTACGTTTATAATTTATAATTTATAACCCTTATATCACATTTATAATTTATAATTTATAATTCATAATGTAGATAAAGTTTGTAATTTATTAATTCATAAAGTAAATGCATATAATACATTAACGTTTATAATTTATAACCTTTAGAATATGGATAATGTTGTTGTGATAAGCTGTAATCGTGCTTTAACCTTGAAATTGGTGTGATATCCTTTTTTCAACACAAAAAAATGTTTGGTTCTTGCAACCATTTATTCAGTAAAATACAGACCGATCAAAGTTTTTATATTGACTACCAAATTGAAATTTTCGTAACGAAAGCTTTGGTTGTCACATCCAAAATTTTTATTGGTAGAACCAAATATTAATTTTCTTGTAAGGATTAGAGGTGATGCATTCGACGATAAGTTATTTGAAGTAATATCTCATTAAAAATATTTCTACTAATTTATTAAAATTCAATAATTTAGAATTTTGTACCTCGTGCATTTTTAACGACTATCTATTCATTAAATTTGCTACAGTATAAAAGCTGAAAAGAGAGGCTAGAAATGAAAAAATCAAAAATAGGTATAGTTATGAATTCAATTGATAAAAAGTAGAAATTAAAAAAATTTGATTTTGATACATCGAGTGGATCTGGTAAAAAATCAGCATTATAACAGAAAATGATCAATCAAAGTTTCCATTTATCATTTTAATTTGTCAACCTTTTAATTAATCGTTTTCCTTATATCAATTGAATAATTTTTTTTAAATTACCTAAATGTCTGAATTTTACATTGTTTATTGAATAATTAATAACTTTTTAATCATTCATGCGAAAATTCGCTATTCTCGAATGATCTACATTTTTTTAGTTAAGTTTCAATCCAGAAATTTTCTATGATAAAGAAATTTTATTTATTGATCGAATCATCTATTTATTCTGATAAAAAACAAAATTTGTAATTTCAAAATTCTTCATAAAAAATATCGACGCCATGAATCGCTTTCAGTTCAAAATTTATAATCATATCATATATCATAATTATCAAGTATTCATAAAAAAAAATATATATATTATCAAAATATATCATATTATGTAATATCTATTTTTTATTCTTTCACTTCTTCATTTTTTCAACATTTTTATCTTGCAATATTTTCATTAGAATGATCTTCATAAAATTAGTGAATTGGAAACACTTAAAAAAAAAATTACAAGAAGAAAATTTTCTTCATTCAACAACACAAGTTTATCAGAACGCAGTCAATTTGGTTTTTTAACGCACAATTTTTACAATTTTCAAAACTTCTCACACAAAATATCTAAATCACACATTTTTCTGACATCTCGAAATTAACATTTTTCATGTTTTTAAACAAAGTCCGTAACTGTTTTTAATTTTTTATTTCTTGTCTTTCTTATTGACTTTTCTTTTTTAGTGAATTCGATTCAAAAAATTTCAATTTTTTCAACTATTTGCACATTTTTCAATCAAGCTATTAATCCAAAAGTTCTAAAGTTTGAAATTCTCTTCATTGCAATAAAATAACAGCTTTTCAAAAATTCTCAAAAGTTACAGTAAATGCAGTTAATTGTAAACAATTCACAGTTTCTCCATACAAATTTCGATTTAGCAACCTATAGTTTTCCATCAAATATCATTTTTAGGTTGAAAAAAAACCGATTTCATGTTCCTTAACCTCTTTCCTTTTTTTAAGGATTTCCGAAAACTTTTATCCATTCTCATGGACGTGACATAAATTATTTTTTCTTCGTGTCATTGCAATAATTATTCGATATCGTGTCACAAAAAAAACGGAGCTAACGAGAAACTTGAAATGAGCATTATCAGCCTAGTGGTTCATTTTTTTAACTAAAACCCGCAAGTTTTATATTGTGTAAGACGTCTTATAATATAAAAATAATAAAAAATGAATTCCTAAAATTTACTTAAAAATCTCTCGATCTTCACGAAATTCAGTGCTTTATTAACAAAATCAAAATTATTTTCAAAAGTAATATCAATAAGCAAGTTTCATTAAGTTCCCAATTTATTCATTACTATTCCCTATGTTGCAAAATATTTTAAAATACTAAAAAATTATTCTTAGTATTTCATTTTCTTCGATGTTTCGATTTTTTCATATTTTGCCCATTTGAAATTCCCACATTATCTTATTTCCTTTGCGGCACAATATCGATACACTGCAATAGATGTAACATGTGTCACAGCTGTAATACCTATCACAGAATCTCCCCAACGGCAGCGATTTATGTTCAATTCTGTACATGAAAGGAACATTTTACAAAAATAAATCCTTCCAGCAAAATCGATGTAAAAAAACATTAGTATCTAAAAATCCCGGTGCTTGACCCGAGATGAAAAACCTGTGCTTGTCGGGATTTCATAAATTGATTGGCTATGACAATTCTGGAACCTCCACTCCTCTTCCATCAATTGAAAAAATACGAATCAGTTCCGAAACGAATTCTGCCAGCAATTTAAAATGGCGACAAAATCTTCTTATAAAAAATAATATTGAAAAATTCAGGATCTTATAAAAAATCAGAAATATTAAAAATACTGGAATCCTAAGCAAGTATATATGATTTTAACAAATATTTATAAAAATACTAAAGAACCATGAAAGTTCAAATCCTCGAACATCGGATTCCGTAGATCTATAGAGATATGTGTAATATTAAGAAAAAATATATGAAAAGTTCTAAAAGAACAAGAAAGCTATGAAATGTATATAAATCTATCAAGATATTAATTTCTGAATAATCTTTGAAAATACTTACAATCTAACATACTTTCAATTCTAGAAAACAAAACTTTAGAAATCTGTACAAGTGTCTATTAAACTTTTCGTAGTTTTAGGTAATTATAAAATTTGAAGAATTTCTTTACAAATCTCTGTAATTGAACCTCCAAGTATAAAGTTTTTATAAACAATTAATATTCGATGTAATTTTTCAATAAACTTCAGATTTCTATATTGTGTGATTCTCTATAGGACTGTTAGTATTTTTTATATTTTTTCAGCACATATTTATATAAATAAATAGATTTCGTGGGTTATTTCTGCCTTTTTATATAGTTTTATAAAATTCTATGTTTTAGGATTCAAAGACTTATGTATAGATTGTTATCAATTTTATAGGTTTTCGAGAAGGTATTCATATAATTTTTTTTCAGTATTTTTTTGTATTTTTCAGATTCCGTAGAAATTTCAGTACTTTATGAATTTCTAGGATTATTATATTTATCGATATACATTCTCAGAATTTGATATAAAATTTGAGGTTTCATTAATTTTTAGTATTTCTTTAGATTTAAGAAAAAAACACTACCTTGATTAATTTTCTAGTATTTAAAAAAACTTTTTTGGTATTTTCAGCATTTTGAGTATTGTTAGGTATTTATTACAATCTTAAAGATTTTTTGCTATTTTCATATATTCATCTTAAGATTTCTTTTTTTTTTTTAATTTTTCGTATTTTTTGGAATTTTCAAACATTTTTCTAGATTCTGAGTGTTTTTTATGGATGTACTCATACAGATTTTTAAAATTCGATTTCCTAGCATTTAAAGTATATTACAGTTCAAGTATCTATAAATTTTTCAGAAAACGATATCCTTATAAGTTCATATGTTTCTATTATTTCAAATATTTTTTTCATACATTTTCAGTAAATTATAGATTTGTCTATAAATTCATAAAATCCGATGTTCAAGAATTCAATTTTTTATAGTTTCTTGAGTATTTTCATAAACATTATAAAAAATCATGTCTGCATAGAATTTGATAGACTACTAGTATTTTTGCTATTACTAATTTTCCATAATACTCTGTATTTTTTATAAAACTTTTTAGTATTTTTTTCGATCGCTTTATAAATTAGCGTCAACACCATTATTGATCTTCCTCAATAACAAAATTTAGATGTTATTTTAAATTTCTAAAAGAATTCCTTCTTTTTTAAATCGATTCGTATTGCCTCACGTGACTCTCCTATCCCTCATAGACTTGAAAGAGAAGGGAGTGATCATGTGATACATGGAGAAGGAGTGGGAGGTTCCAGAATTTTCCTAATCGTAGACATGAGAATACAAGAACGGAGTGTAAGCAAATGGAGTTAATTAGTTTCGAGAGTGAAGTAGCCTAGTTTTGATTAACTGTTGCGCACAACACGGTACCCAGTCTCAGCCAATCAAAAGCAGGCTCACCCTCCCCTCCCCGGAGACGAACACCCCTCTCGTCTAAATTCGTACTTTACACCCCGAGTCGAAAAATCGATACTCCTTTCGTCCTCATTATCGCAGGATTTTGAGAGAACGACAAAAAATAGAAATTAACTAAAGGGAAACAATTTGAGTGTTTTCGGAGAAAAAAAATTCTCTATTCATCTTTTAAAAGTTCTTTTATGACCCAAAATCTACTTTTTGAGGATTTTCTCCCAAATTCCTCATTGAGTCATTCTCCTAACATCTTCTTTTGTGCTCCTCTTATCCTCCTTTACCCTCCAAAAATCATAAAATCATAATTCCTTCTCTGGATTATTATACATATACAAATCATAACTGTAATAACTTTTTGATTCATAATGATTGTACATTTTTTACCTTTCGACTAAATAGATTTACTACTAAAATGACGAACTTATTTTTACTAAAAATTTTCATTTTCAAACAAAATCGTACATTTGTTAATTTGTAATTAGCAGTGGTGGATCCAGAATTTTGCGAAGGAGGAATAGTTTAGGAGCTGTTTACTCGTATAGAAGAGAACAATCAATGCTGTATGTACTAAATTTTTGTACGATGAATTTTCATCAGTTTATTCACTTAATTATGTGTGCAAAAAATTTAGAGCCACTTTGGAGTGCCATGTATGCTACTTTCGTCCTGACAAAAGCGAAATTTGCCAAAAAAAAACTTTTTAAACTACGTAGCATATTCAGGTTGCAATCATAAAATTACGCGTTTTAAATGAAATATTAAATATTCTTCTTTGAGCCTGTAATATTCTCACTGGAGAAAAATATTTGAGAATTTTAGTGAAATAATCTTCAATTTAATCACATAAACCTCCAATACTCTCACTAGAAAACTTTTGAGGATTTTGGGAGACAAGTCGTAAGTCGTTTAATTTTCCTTTTTTTCCTTTGAACCTCATTTTCTTTTACCAGAGTTAACATGAGGATTTTCTGAGACTGATAATTACGATTTTTGGAGATTTTTCTCCATTCGTCCTCCTAGAATCCTCCAATTTCTCCTCTTATCCTCGTTGCGTCCTCCTGAGAGAATCAAATGTGTACAAAAGAAGTATGGAGTTTTCGACTCAGGACTCCATCCCAATATTCCGATGTCGATGATCCTTACCCATCTACTTTCGCAATCCTTTGCATGAACGTGCGCGTTATTTTCTGAGGACAAGTTAAAATCGCTTAAAAGTTAAAACGGTACCCCAAAAACCAGGTACAAGAAGTAGCTTTGTCAGTGGAGGTGTCAATAGTTTTTACGATTAAAAAACACGCGTTTGATGTTCGTTCACTTCATTGCTCGTTTTTGTTAAAACGAGGAGTCTTTTTTAATGTTCGCGTATTTTACAGATGAAAATCGTCATGTTCTTTAAGAATAATAGAAAAAGTGTAAAAAGTTGATGGGGGAGAGAGGGGGGGGGGATAATTGATTTAGCAGAAATTCTTTTTTAACAGTTGAATCGAATGTTGGAGAGCTTCCGCGATGCTCGAGAAAACGGGAAAACCTTCTCGCTCCGCGTAATCTGTCAGGTAGACTCTGCCTCTGTTATAATCCTTGATGGCCTTCTCCGTCAGCTAAAAAAAATTTAATTTTACACTAACAGCAAATGGTTATTTTAACTATTTAACTTTTTTTAACTATTTCTACACTTAATTGTTTCGAATTTCATAACATATTAATTTTTGAACGATGATATTTATTCATCGAATTTACTACAAAGTAAATTTTAAAAAAAGGCCAGAAATAAAAGATTCGAAAATAATGGTAGTTACAGACATTCTCGAGTTTTTTTTTTAATTTTATTAATTCTAGTAATCTCAACTGAGACTATTGATTCGTTCATTCAAAAATGGTAATTTTAGAATGAGAAAAATTTGTGATTTGGAAATTTCGGGTAAATTATGTTAAAATCGACATTATCAAATTATGAAAATCTACAGAATTTTATCAGAGCGATGAAAAATTTTTTTTAATTATTCATTCGTTTGAGTTATTGCTCAAAAAAAATTTATAATTATTATATTCCTATTATTATTGAATAATTATTATTTAATAATAATAAGTGTTGAATATTATTTAATTATAATTACTATTTATTATATATTATTATCTCTCTATCTTATAAAAAAACTTCCCCGCCGCTGCGGGTATTTTTTAAGCGGGTGGATTTAGATTCGGTCTGAAGTTGGCCACATATGTCTTATATCTAGGTTCCAGTCTGAAGTTGGCCATATATGTAATATATATAGGTTCCAGTCTCAAGTTGGCCATGTAAGTCCTACATCTAGGTTTCAGTCTGAAGTTGGCCATATATGTCCCACATCTAGGTTCCAATCTGAAGTTGGCCATATATGTCCTACATCTAGGTTCCAGTCTGAAGTTGGCCATATATGTGATATATCTAGGTTCCAGTCTGAAGTTGACCATATATATTCTATATCTAGGTTACAGTCTGAAGTTGGCCTAACCTAACCTATATCGGGGTTACAGTGTAAAGTAGGATCTATTTGTCCCGTATAGGGGTTCTAGTGTAAAGCTTGCCCTACATGTACAATATTGAAGTTCCAGTGTAAAGTAGGACCTATATTCCCTTTATCAAGGTTCCAGTATAAAGTTAGCTCTACATGTCCTACATCGGGATTGCATTGTAAAGTTGTACCTATATGTCCCGTATCGGGGTTCCAGTGTTAAGCTGGCCCTATATGTACAACATTGGGGTTCCAGTGTAAAGTGGGAACTACATGTCCTACATCGGGGTTGCATTGTAAAGTTGTTCCTATATGTCTCGTATCAGGGTTTCAGTGTAAAGCTCGCCCTATATGTACAATGTTCGGGTTCCAGTGTAAAGTGGGACCTGTATGTCCTGTATCGAGGTCTAAGTGAAAAGTGGGACCTATGTCCCGTATCGGGGTTCCAGTGTAAAGCTTGCCCTATGGGTACAATATTCGGGTCCTAGTGTAAATTGGGACCTATATGTCCTGTATCGGGGTTCCAGTGTAAGGTGAGCCATATATGTCCTATATCGGGGTTCCAGTGTGGAGTGAGCTCTACATGTCCTATAGCAGGGTTCCAGTATAAAGCTCGCCCGATATGTACTATATTGGGGTTCCAGTGTAATGTGAGACCTATATTTATTATATCGAGGTTCCACTGCAAAGTGGGCCCTATATTATCTATATCTAGGTTCCAAAGAGATTTATTTACGTAATGTTCTTAAGCGGATACGATCTTATGATTCTTTTAAAAAAGAATTTTCACACTTTTAACTATCAATTGAGTTTATTTATACCTTAAAATAAAAGCTAATGAGGGTTGGCCCGCAAAGCGCGCAGGGGGGCGTAGCCCCACTAGTTTAATAATAATTACTATTCATTCATTATTATTATTCATTTACAATTATATTTTTTCCATGCATGTGTTCGAATGGCCGCTTTTTTACAATGAATCGCTTGAACACAGCCCTCTTTTCGAGTAGCCATAAAATCAGCGGCAGAATTCTTCTTTGTTCCCTGCTATCCGGCACAAAAGATGCTATCCGGACTTTTGTCCCGGATAGCAAGGAACAAAGAGAATTATCTCGCTGATTTTATGACTGCTCGGAAAGAGGCCTGCGTCACGCGTTTCATCGTAAACAGCCACTCGAACACATACATGGGAAAAAATATTGTATGTTACATGGGAGAACCAGTCAATCAATATATTTTTTTCCGTGTATTCGAAGTTTCGGGTATGATAAAACTTAATTTCATTCCAATGAGTATGAAATGAACAATTCTAAGCATTAATTAAAGTTAATCAATGATTTAAAAAAATAATTCTTCATCTTCACTCTAAAAATTGAAACTTATTTTAAGATGCTACAAAATGAAGACACGAATAGAAATTCAAATATTACCTTAAATTCAACCTATGTTCTTTCATAGTTTGCACGTCTTGAATTAAGAAGGAAATTATTTCTGACTTAAGACATATCTTCTTAATTTAAGATATTACTTAAATTTCAAGTCATGCCTGATAGTTATTTCACAAAAAAAACTACAAAAAAGTTGTAACGTCCACTAAAATTCAAAATCACCTTTTCACCAGATACTACACAGTCCTCCGGAAGTGCTTGGATGCACAGGACTAATTTTCTTCTGAGCCCAATGAGATAAGCCGCTAAAGCCAAAATGGAAATGCCGCGCGATTGCTGCGGCACTATCAATAATATCAGTCGTGAATTGCTCATTCTTTGTAGTTCCTGGGGCAGCGATTGAACGTTGTAATCGTCTAGGCTCATCCTATGACATGATAGTCCTGATGATCTAAAAAATTTATGTTTATTAATTTTACAATTGACGATTAATCAACACTTTTAATAATTTGGAAACCATTCTAAAATAAAGCCACCAAGTCATTAGAAAAAATAAAGTAATTTAAAATAGTTTCTTTTGAAAGGGAGTAGTATAACTATGGGGATTCTAGCGCACGGGTCAGCAGAGCGGAGCCCCTCGGTAAGGTGGAATAATTTTAAAGTTTCCCGAAATTAACAAAGTTGTTTGATATTCGCAAAAAGTTTACTGAGATTCTCAAAACTTTTCCTGAAATTTTCCCCCTACATGGAAATTTGAAAAATTTTTGCGACTATCAGATAACTTTAAAAATCTAAGAAAACTTAACTTTCAATCGTCCTAAACTTTTTTACTTTACAAAAAATTCAATTAAAAAATCTTGGTGAAAAATTTATGGATTGAAAACCCCGAATAAGTAAAATAAGAAGAAATTTCTTTACTTGTCGTCAAAAATGTATAAGTATGCAACCAATTTGGTTTTTTGATGTAAAATATTTACAATTTCAAAAACTTTTTATCCAAAATATTAAAAACACAATTTTTTTGTTAGGAAAATTCTATTTTTCATAAATAAATACATAAACATAATTACTTTTACTGAGATGTAAACAAAAACGAAAAAAATGATTTTCCATTTCAACCCAAAATTATAGTGAAAAAAAGTTAGTAACAATGTTTAGTATTTTTTCAATACATAACAATAGTTATTTATTCTTATAATTATCAGAAGCAATGAAAACATTCCGTTTTTATTTCATTTATCGTGAAACGTTTGAAAATTCAGAAAAATAAGTTTTTAAAAATTTTCAAAAAACTGACGATGTTGTATCAGAAAAGTGTCGTTTAATTAAGTTGTAATTACCCCAACATTTTTTGCGCCGATGGTTCACGCCAAAATTGGTCCTTTCCTCCGGCTCCTATGTATAAATCGCGTTTTTCGGAATTCGATACGAAGGAATTACTCCTATCTGCAAATTTTCATTTCAAATACCTAATTATTACCAATCTTGAAACTTCATGTAACATGTTAATAATATAAACTATCAATCGAAGTTCAACAATTCATAAAATATGAGCAACAAATGTTTTGAATGTTGTCTTTTTGTTTTCTTCGAGTTTTGGACTAATCATTAGAAGGAACAATATGAATTTGAGTGATTACAAGAAATATGTCATCTTAACAAAAAATGGAAATTAAAAAATTAAAAAATGCTTATTCAAGTGAAATCTCTTCTTTTCAATTAGAGAATTCGCTGTAATTTTTGGGAATTATTGAAATTTATAAATACTTTATTCACTTGAATCAAAATTTTCACTTAAACACGAATTGACGTAGAAAATCAAAAACAATCAGTGAAAAATTACACGAAATTCAGAAAAAGCGCGAAAACAAACGAATGCCGAATTCAGCATTTTCATGTTTACAAACTTAAGAGAATTGTGAGCAATTTTGAATTAAATTTTGTAACGAAAATATTAATAAATCATGCGAGTTTCACAAGTACATTGTGCAAAATCTTACAAAAAGCACTATGTCGCAAAAAAAAAAGTAAACAAGCCCAGTTGTTTGCAATGTGCGTGATTCATTAAAATGATTCGAAAAAAAGCAAATGAACTTTACAAACAATTTTCCAGCAAAAAAAAACTATTAGAATGTCCAGTTTTTTGTCAGTCAGTTGGATATTTTAGGAAAATTACAACATAAATTCATTTTCAGTGATTTATAATTATTATTAATAATGTAATATTAAATATAAATTCCAGCTTTTATAACTTGTCATTAATCTGTAAATTTTAGAATTTTTCCATAAGAAACTAAGATCACTATCTCTGACATTACACGGAGAACATTTTTTTGTAAATTTTATCGAAACGGCGGTAGAATTTACCAAACTTTTGGTGAAGTGGTGATAATTTCCAACATTAGTACTTTTTACCAAAATAAAC
>JAPYZL010117860.1:0-21671 GCA_030522825.1 Platygaster orseoliae
ATGCATTTTTATTAAAATCTACGTTTTTTTATTAAAAAAAAACACCAAAAAATAAAAAAATTTCAAGTGGCCGATGACTTTTTTTGCCTACTGTATATCCTTTTCATGGCTTTTTAGGTTGCCGAGTAAGAATTTGACATTGTTTTTATAAAATTTGCTCATTTATATAATTTATATAAACAAATCTTACAAAAACGATGTCAATTTCTTACTCGGCAATTAAAAAAGCCATGAGAAGAATATACATATTGTAGAAAAAAAAAATTTGCAATAATTTGTTTATACATATGAATAGTTTAAATAAACAAATTTTGCGAAAACAATGTCAAATCTTTACTCGACAACCTAAAAAGCCATGAAAAAGATATACATATTGTAACAGAAAAATTTTGCAATAAATTTTGCAAAAAAAATATCGAATCCTTACTCGGCAACCAAAAAAGCCTTTTAAATGATATACATATTGTAGAAGAAAAATTTTGCAATAATTTGTTTAAATAAATTGTTTAAATAAACGAATTTTACGAAAAAGATATAAAATTCCTACTCAGCAACCTAAAAAACCATGAACATGAAATGTATCTTGCAGAAAGAAATTTTTGCAAAATTTTGTTAAAATGAATTGAAATAAATTTAAACAAAAGAAATTTATTATAGTATAATAATCAATATTATTGATGCAAAATATGCAAAAGTCGGCTTTACACACCATGAAAGGCATATGCTTTTTGCAAAAATATATTTTCGCAACAGTAAGTTGAATTTCATTATTTAAACAAATGAATTTTATTTATTACAATATGAAAAATATGCCAGTGATGACTCCGGGCACGAATTTGAAAGAAAAATATCAATTATTCTTTCAAGACAAATTTTATTAAACAAAATTTTCGACGACACTTATATAATAATTATTTAAATAATTATTTCATGAGTAATAACACTAAAAATGATCATAAACAGTAAATTATCGAGACAGAAGGGTAGATACTTAAAAATGTTTACGTCAAAAATGTTTTTTGAGGGAATGAATCAATTTTTTTAAAATTAAGTTTATAGCTTTCATATTTTTAAATTAAAAAATTATTGTGAAGATTATTTATTGTAGTATACAATTATTTTTTCGAAATTCGCTACATTATCATCATTTTTCAATGCTGGTGCAAGAAAAATTATTAGTTTCACGCGTGAATTATTTATGGAGAAATATTTTTAATATGTTCAATTTTTGTCTTTCTTGCTTTAAATTAAGAAAATAATATTTATTCTTCTGTTTAAAATTACAAAAATAATGAGTCTAAAGATAATATCTTGAAAATATAAATAATATGTGATTAGAAACATGTGTAACATATGGTTTTCAAGCTATCATTGCGTTTCTTGAGTGACGGAAACTTTACATCAAGTTATCTCGAAACTATGATTTTTGAGATACGATGAAATGTTTCATCTCTGTCAAAGATACGATGAAATGTTTCATCTCTGTTAAAGATACGATGAAATGCTCGGGAGTCCCGAGAGATACGATACTCTTCGCGGGACCCATCGATATGTTTATAACTTTCCATCATTTATTACTATCATTACTCATTGTTGTACAGAAATATCTATGATTTATCCTGATTTTTTACGATTCTGATGATTTTTTAAAGACTTTTATAAGATATTATGATTTTAAAAAACTGAAGATGAAAAATATATATGGAAAACTGCAGGAAATTAGGGTGGGTACATTAGATACATTTTTACTGATTTTCTTTCTGACATCCTATTATTTCTAAATATACTATATATAAAAGAAAAACTTTAAAAAATTAATTACTTTGCCAGCCACAAAAGTTGAACAGTCCACGAAATTTGCTGGTTTTGTTTAATTAACTTTTTAAATTAAACATATCTCTAAAGTTTTTTATAATGTAATCAAAATTTCTACAATTCTAATTGTAAAAGAAACACATAAATTATGGCCTCTATAAAAAAATGAGAACAACAAGCAATCAACTATAAAAAATAATTGCATTCTGACCTTCTCTAAGTAGGAAAACGGGGTTCAAAAATCACGGATCCATTCCAAAATTTTTCTTATGTACAGTTCTTTATTACTCCATACATAAATGTTCCTTATAAAATTTTTTTAAAAGTTGATAATAAATAAAGGTAAATTTCATCACTCTCGATCATCCTTCTGTCACGCGTTTAGCAATAATTATACTATGAGTGCGCGGACGTACACAGTTTCGAAAATTTTTGTTTTATTATAATAATGGAAGATTCAAAGTTCCTACGTGAACTCCGCGTTTGGCAGAGAAAGAGAGTTATAAAATTGACACAGCAAACGTTGTTTTAGAGAGTGAAAATCACGGAGCAACTCATTAAACATCAAATTTTTTTTTATTTTGGAATTGAAAACAACTCCAACAATAAAAGCAACATTTCAAAAATACGTCAATGTTGAATGAGCGTGCTCAGATTCTTCATAATTTCGGTTTCAATAGATCAACGAGATTCCGAAAATAACAATAAATTCAGAACTAATAAAAAAACTTCTGAAATAAAAATATATTTAATCAAAGAATAAACTTTATAAGTTCGGTTCGTTTTTTTTCTTCATTCAAAAATGCAAAAACGTTCAAAATATTTATTTTATATCACGTTAAATAAGTAAAATTTTTCGAAAATTAATTATAAATTATTTTAAAACTTTTCTAAAATTTCGGAATCGAGCTGAGCCATAGATCCATCTTAAACGTAATACAATTGCTTTGTTACAGCATGCTGTGACAATGTAAAATAATGAAACGATGTTATTTATAAACTCTTGAAAACACAACAGATTTTCACAATCTCATTCTTAGGTTAGTACTTGGCTTGCATAATACAATTCAAACATTTTCGTTCCATTCCTTGCGCGTTCCAAAAGTCGCACGTCTCAGGTACGCCTATTCGCGACTATTTTGAAAATTTTTTCCCTCATGCAAAATCGTTTGAAAAACGAAATTCGATACATTCGCTTTTTGGAACGCTTGTAACAAAGTGTTCAACACATAAAAAATCAATTTAAAAAACATCAACAGCAACAACAACGATTGCCTTCAGATCGATGTTGCCGATAAATCGGTTTTGAATTCGAAATTATCGCAAATCGTACAAACAGTAGCGATTTTTTTTGCGAGTCACGATGTGACACGAATTACTTTATAAAGTTGTTTGTTTTTGATGGTGTATAATGGGGAATTTATTAAATGTTGGGAAACCATTATTGGTGTTGAATGAAAAACTATGAGGTTAATATGAACAATTGCCATAATATTTATAAAAATTATCACAATTCGAAAATTTGGTTATTAAACTTTATTTCACTGATATTGGAATTACTGTGAACATTTTTTGAACTGTAAAAAGCTAGTAAAATTTTTTAACGATTTATACAGCTAATAAGATTGCTTTGAATTTATTCTATTATAATATCGTATATAACGTGTTTTGAAAACTTTCTGAAAAATCACGCAAAAAATACAGAAATTTTTTATTTGTTATCTACTATAAAAAAATTTATTTATTAAAATTGTTGTATTTCCTTTTTAAAGTTTTTCCATATTTTTTCAGTAAATTCTTATTCGTATCATTTCCATTTTTTCTCAATGAAAATGACAAAATTTAACATTGCTGATTATAACATAATATTTTTGTAAAAAATAATCTAAGTTATTTTCAGTTATACAGTTATACATGCACTGTAAAAAATATTTGTATTTTTTCTGTACAAATGTCGAATTTTTAAATATACGAAAATTTCGATTTTGAAATGAGAAAATAACTTACCAAACAGTATGGTAAAATTACTGCGAATTTTGTACTAAAATGGACCAAAATGAAAAAACTTCCCATTCCCAAAACAAACTCCATTTTTTTTTTTTAATAATTCGTGTCCATCAAAACTCGCTGTTCGGGTGTCGATGTATAACAAGACAAAAATTAGCCTACGTATTTTTTACAGCGTTTTTAACGTGTGAGGATTTGTTTTTTATGAACATTCATTATCGTGGCTGGTAATTAAAAAAACACTTTGGTTTCTCAAGAAAAAAATACAACCTTACAAGGAATTGAATGAAACTTTTGTTTGGAGTGAAATATTTTTTCCTGTAAAGTTTTCCAGTGTTAACATTCTCAATTAAAAGAACGAAATGATTTTTTGTTTCGTTTTTTGGAATTATTGAAGCGAATCAGAATTTTTGCAAAAAAAAAAAAAAAAAAAAATACTGGAGTAGAAGTCAATTTTTTTTATATGAAATACCTCGAACGCAAAATTAATTTTCACTCCATGTATTAAAAAAAATAATGAGGTACTCTGAATTACTGTATAAACTTTTTTAATGACTTCGTATTTCAGTTACACTACAAATAGCACAATTCAAATTTGGAGTGAAACTTTATTTTTTATTAGTATTTTTTTTTTTCAGAGACAAATATATTTTTTACAACGTAGTATTTAATCCTTCTGATGCTATAATTAATAAATAAAACCACATTTTTGCTTATTTTTTTTTTGAAGTAGATTCTGATTTTTGAAAATAGAAATAAACTCAAACAAAAACAGAAATTGTATCTTTTGAAATATAATAGTGTGACCGAAAACGTTTTTATTTAGAAGTGAAAATTTACTTTCAAAAATTCGAAGAAATATTTGAAATGATTTTGTTTCCTTACTTTAAGGAAATTACTCTTATGATTCCTTGGAGTGAATATAATTCACTTCAGAAGATTCACTGTAAAAAAAGTTTAATTTATCTGAAATTCTAGTTGGATTCTTCTCGAACAAAATGATTAAATTTCACTTTAAAAACAGTGAAATTTTACTTCAACTTGAAGTGACAGTATTTTCACTGGATGCAGAGTAAAAATTCATTTTTAAAAGTGTGAATTATTATTGTTAATAAGTTGAATTTTCTTTACAATTCTAGTTAGATTTCTCTGTGAAAAATGAGTCGAATTTCACTCTAAAAATAATAAAATTTCACTCCAACTTGGAGTGACAGTATTTTGATTTCACTCTGTAAATTCCTTCGAGTGGAAATTTCACTCTATATGAGTGAAATTTTAATCATTTTAGAGTGATAATTCACTCTATATTTTCGAGTGAATTATCACTCTAAAACGATTAAAATTGCACTCAAATAGGATGAAATTTCCACTCGACTTCGATTTGCAGGATTCTCACTTTATTCAAGTGAAATTTCACTCGAAGGAATTTAGAGAGAACGTACAGTAAAAATTCACTATAAGAAACAAAAACACTTAAAATTTCTTTTGGGAATCTGAATAACTTTTTAAAAATTATCACCTCTAGAAAAAAAACTTTATCCCATGTTCAAACGATGTCATTTTGAAAACATCCAGCCACGTCTAACTGTCCAAGTTAACTTTGAACAACTCGAAGAATTGTGATCAGAGCGTTCGAAAATGAACTGTGTACGATGCGAATAATATGTATGTTTAATCTGTGAGCGCCAAAGTATTTTTCACCGATTTTCACGCTAGATTAGGTATGCTATTGTACCTAACTTTGTTTGTCTACTGGGGATTACCGTCAGCCCGCCTACGTAGAGTCACTCTCACGGTCGCTGCAACAACCGTTATAAAAAAAAACCTTCAGTCAAATGTTGCTGGGGCAATTGCCACCGATTTCCCAGGCCACGTTTTTGGTGAAGTGCCATTATTTTTTATTTCTATAATACGTGTGCTGACGTGGATTTTCGAGTCACCGAAAATTTGGCCAGTGAAACTTAGTAGTGACAGTGAAAAAAGTGCAATAAGAAATTCGCATGTAAATTATGAAGAAATTTGTGTAAGACATTATTGATAGATGAAGAAAATGAAAAATATTGGGTGTGAAATAAGCGAAACATAAAAATACGAAAAAAATTTTATTTTGAACTTTGTAAGACAGTGTAATTTTAATATGGAAATAACATGAATATGAATAGTGAAAACTTTTTTTGAATTTAAACATGTAATATATAGTCATGCGAATTCCTCATTACTTGAACGATTGAAGAGTCGGCGATAGACTTGAAACAGTGTAACCCAAAATTTTACTTTTGCACGATTTTCATTGTTGCTTACTTTTTCTTCGAATTGACTTTTTGTATTCTTTGTGTGTGATCATGCTTGAATTCGTTAAGGGATGAAAAAACCAAAATCAGCCGTCGTTACGCGTTTGACAAAAAGGTTCTATGTCGGGCAAGGCAATGGGTAAATTTTCCCGTGACGTTTCGAAATGTCGAGATATCAGAAACGTAAATAGCACTCAGAAGCTCAAAAGTCAGACAACAAAAAGACCTTCTTGCAGTGAGAGTAAAACGAATAAATTATACAAATTAAAATAATCGAAAAAACATTTACGTATTTCAACGTGCAGGCATGCTCATGTACTCGAGTAATCTAAAACGGCGACATCTACTTCAGCAAGCGCCAAAAACAGCGTAAACATCGACATTTCAATTGGATGATAATCTATTCCAGATTTTTCGAGATAGAAAAACTTTTTTTTACCCACCTGTGCCGAACAAGAACCCTAACGTGTTAGTACGAAAGGTAAAAGGTTGCAAAAAACGTTAACCAGGCAAAATGAAGAAGATCAAAAAGTTTGATCCGGTCAGAAAAAACCGAACGGGTCGATAAAAATAAAAGGAAAGTAGAAAAAAAAAGTATTGTGCTCTGTCTATCAACGACTCGACAACAGCTAGGTACATTCTAGGAGATGCAGATCGATTGTCATCCAATTTGTCGTTGCCCGATTTTCAGGCAACGCCGACTCAGCAAAAGTAACGAAACCAATTTTCAAGATATTTCTTTAGTTTATCAGATTTTGATAATTTCACATGATTTTTCGCAACTTTTGCTTAATCGTTAATTCGACAGTTCCATGACATCGATTATTTTTCAATTCTGTGGTACTGAGTATACATTATTATTTTTTTTATTTTTATGAGAGAATCGTGTTTTTTTTTTAAGTCCTGTCATCAATAATAATATTTATTATGATTTATTAATTTATTTACTCGTGATTCAAAAAAGTTTAACATTTTATTCTGTAACAGACAAGAGTATAGAACGTTTTTTCGTTCTTTTATACACGTAAAAAATGTTTGGTTCTGGCAACAAAATTATTTAGTAAAATATGGATCAACAAAAGTTTTTTTTTCTACAAATAGTTTTTATTCTGAAAACTATATAATGTTAATTGTAATGAAAACTTTGGTTGGTATTTATTTTATTAAATGAATAATTGTCAGTAATTGTTCCTTTGTATTTTTCTGCGATTGATAATAAGACACTTTTTGTAGTAATTGAAAAAAGTAGAAAAAATAAGAACTGAAAAACTAGTTTTCGAAATTCTGAAGAACTCTGAAAATTCTGAAATTACAGAAATGCTTAGTAGTTAACTGTGGAAAAAGGTAACTTAATTTTCGAAAAGTATCCACATTTTCAAAAGTAACACTTTATGTAATTATTCTTGAAAATTTATAATATTATTTGTAATATTTGTAAATTTTAAATAGTAGTTTATTCGTAATTGGGAAAAGTTTATAATATAATTCTTTAGTTCAGACAAAAGTATTTTTTTTCAATAAAAAATTAAATCACGCCAAAAGACTATCAACTTTTGGTTTGGATTTTTTTTAATTTTTTAATTTTTTTTTTTGTTATTCACTATTGTCGATATAACATTTTTTTTGGAATTATCAAAATTTAGAAAACAATTTTACGAAATTCTCAATAGCATTGATAAATTCTGAAATCTCAGAATTTTTTAGTATTAGGTTGTCAGAAAAGTTCGTAGAGAAATCGATAGACATTTTACTGTTTTTATTGTCTTTATTAAAGTTTATTTCCAATTTACAATATAATCACCATTAGTACTAGATCTAGTACTAATGGTGTTTATATTGTAAATTAAAAATACACCATTTTTTTTGGATTTTTTTTGAATTTTTTTTTAAAATTCACATTTTTTTCATAAAGAAAATAAAAACAATAAAATGTCTATCGATTTTTCTACGAACTTTTCCGACAACCTGATAGTTAACTATGAAAAAAGGTAACTTAATTTTTGAAAACCATCAACATTTTCAAAAGTTACATTTTATGTGATTGTTTTTGAATATTTATTATATTATTTGTAATATTTGTACATTTTGAATAGTAGTTTATTCGTGATCGGAAAAAGTATTACATAATATAATTCTTTAATTCAGACAAATGTATTTTTTTTCTATTAAAAAAAAATCATGCTAGAACACTAACAACGACTTTTTTGTTTTTTAATTATTCACTTTTGTCGATGAAACACTTTTTTGGAATTGCCAAAATTGAAAAAAAATTTACGAAATTCTAAATAGCATTGATGAATTCTGAAATCTCAGAAATGTTTAGTAGTTAACTGTGGAAAAAAGTAACTTCATTTTTAAAAACCATCAACATTTTCAAAAGTTACGTTTTATGTGATTATTCTTGAATATTTATCATATTATTTGTAATATTTGTGAATTTCTAATAATTGTTTATTCGTGATTAATAAAAGTTTTAAATTTAATTCTTTTATTCAGACAAAAGTATTTTTTTTTTATTAAAAAAATTAATCATACTAGAACACTAACAACGATTTTTTTGTTTTTTAGTTATTCACTATTGTCGATGAAACACTTTTTTGGAATTACCAAAAGAACTTCAAAAATTTTTTTTTCAAAATTCAATAAAGAACATTGATAAATTCTGGTATCTCAGAAATGTTCAGCAATGTAATATAGAAAAAAAGAAACTTTAATTTTTGCAAACTTTTCAATAGTAATATTTCAAATGACTTAGATTCAATTTTCATAATATAATTTATATTATTCCTTAATTTTAAATCGTAAGAGTCAATTTTAAATAATAGTTTATTTGCAATCAATTTAATCAATTTAATTTTGTAATGCAGACAAAAGTAATTTTTTGTTTCTTTCTACAAAAAATTGAATAACGTTAGGAGATTTTCGATAAACATTTTTTTCAATTTTTCTTTTACGATAAGACACTTTTTTTTGGAATTCCTAAAAGTAGAAAAGGAACATTAAAACAAATTTTCGAAATTCCTAAAAACTATTGAAATCATTTTCTTTAGACATTATTTCAACGATTTTGAATAAGTTCGAAAACTTCCGAAATTTCAAGGTTTTAAAGGCAAAAAAGTTAACTAATTTCATCCCCCACAGAATGGAATAATTGTTAAAATGCCATAGCACAGTTGAATCGACTAAAAATTCAGAATATTTACATTTTAAGAAAACATCTTACCTCGAGGTAAAGTACTGCTACTTCCCATATCTAAAATGCCGTCTCGTGAAGGCGTGCTTCGCGTTCCTGGACTTTGGCCTCCGGGACTAGCTGATTCCTTTCTACCAAATCTATCGCCATCGCGACTTACAGAGCGAAGTCGAAATTGAGGATCCCCTAATCTCCTAAGATGAAAATAGTTCATTTGATTTTCTGGTTTTGAAGAAAAAAAAGTCCAAGCCTACACATGCTAGAGAAAATTGCACAAGCATAACGCAGGATGTCCAATGGTGTCAAGAGAATTGGTTTTCGTTATCGAATTTATTGATAATTAACAGACTTCATATTCAATTTATTGTAAATTTTTACATTACACTTCTTTTTTTTCAACAGAAGAAAACTAAAATATTTTATTTTAAAGTTTCTAGAATGAAAAGCTTAAGAATTAAAAGTTCTATAGACTTTGATTATTTCATATATTTTCAGGAAAAAAATAGATGTTTACATAATAAAACAATAGTTTTCGCAATTCGAAGAATTTTCCGGAATTTCCTGAATTTTCATATACATTTCTATACTTCTATGTTCAAAGGTTCAAATTCTTAGAGTAGGTAAATAACTCCAGAAATTTTTAAAAAATTATGTCTACAAAGATCCCTAGTATCAGATGTATCATAACAATAATATGTATTACCCATTATTAACTGATTAGTTATTCCATCACTATCAATACAATGACAGAAAAATAAAAAATTAAAAAAAAAACTTTTTTTAATGACAAAAAAATGAAATAACTGAAAAAATTTTCAGGTATTTCTCGAAAAAATATGTATTTCCTTCAGGATTTCATAATTATTTATTTTAGATTTTTCAATTTTTCGAATTACGGGCTTTCGAAGTTACAAAATTTTTAGAGTTCAGAGTCGCACATTTTTAAATTTGATTTTTGTGATTTTTCAGAAATCGAGGTTCGGTTTTTATTTTTTTATAAAACTTTTCGTATTTTTCATTTAAGTATTTCGTGAATTTTGAAAATTTTCGGATTGTATGTTATGTATAGAATTTAGTAGTATTTTCTGACGTTTTTACAAATTGCAGTCTCTGGAATTTGACATTACAGTTTTGAAAATTTTAAAGATTTCAAGTGTTTTTGTTAATGTTTAAGTAAACAGTATCCTATACACAAATTTCTAGTATTTTCCTCTTTTTTTCTGTTTATATTTGCAGTTTTGTAGGTTTTTCGGGTATTTTTAAAAATTCATACATCGATTTTTAGAATCAAATGCTCTCAAATTCAAGGTTTTTAGCTTTAAACAAAATAATACCTACTAAGTTTTTGATAATCATTAGTTTTTTAGTGTCCCTAACATTTTTTTGTCTTTTTGAAATTTTTAAGGATTCGTCGGTATTTTCACACATTTTGAGTATGTTTGTAAATTTCTATAATTCGATGTATTAGAATTCAAATTTCGTTAAATTTTCAATAATTTCATAGACTTCTGGAGAATTGAATATGCAGAATATAATAAATATAAGACTGAAAATATAAGATTTTGTTGCATTTTTTAGTATTCTTATACATTGCGTAATACGTTTTTTCGAAGTTTTATAGATCATAGGAATTTCAAGATTTTTCAAAAAACATTTCTTTATGCACTTCTAGCCTCAAAGTTTTACATTTGGACGGGCCTTAAGACTAAAATTGCATAAAATATTGTATGCAACTTAGTGCAAGTGTCTCATTTTGCTAAGACGATTCAAACCCTCGGCTTCACTTCGGGCCTGAACCCTCGTCTTCGCCAAATTCGACACTTGCACTACGTTACATAATATACTATAAATTAAAGGTTTTTAGCTTTAAGGAATATAATATCTACAAAGTTTTTGAAAACGAACAGTTTTTTAGTGGCTCTCACATTTTTTTGGTCTTTTTGAAATTTTTAAGGACTTTTCGGAATTTTTATACTTTTTGAGCATATTCGTGAATTTCTTGAATTCGATGCATTATAATTTAAATTTTGATCGATTTTTATTTATTTCATAGATTTCTGGGGAACCTGCATCTTTATAAAATTTTTCACGTTTTATAGATTTCTTGTAGTTTCGTATTACTTTTTTAATTATATAAAAGATTTTGTTCCATTTTCTAGTATTTTTATCAATTGCTATATACGTTTTTTCAAAGTTTTATAGATCATAGGAATTTCTCAAATTTTTCAAAAAACATTTCTTTCATATCGAATTCTATTACTTTTAGTAGGTAATTCTTCAAAGTTTGTATTAGTCCAAGAGCTGGCGAACAAAAATCCAGCTAATATCATATCGGCTGAAAAAAATATCTAATATTGCTTTCAATGTGTAGAATAATAATTCAAGTGACTGCCAACTCAAATCGGTTGCGTTCGTGAGTTAAAAAATGTTTTATCGAGTTTTTTGAACTCGAAATCCGGCTGATCTCATATTGCATAAAAATTTGTGTAAACGTAGGAAAAGCATTGCTATTTATGAATTTAGGTGACTGCCAATCAAAATCGGTTGCTGAAGGTGACTGCCAAATTAAAAAAGGGTTAAAAAATTTTCGAAAATCCGGCTGATCACATATCGCCCCCCAAAAAAATGTGTTGTAGCTGAAGTAATAAGAAAGTATTTTCAAAGTGACTGTCACTTCAAAGCGGTTGCTTTCAAGTGACTGCCAGTCCCCAAAGTAAGCACTGCATCGTCCGGCCCTGCCGCGCTCGACAGAACGCCGTGGTGCACCGGCCGCTATTTCAACTTTTTCCTGGAATCGCCGTCATATTTGCGTGCCTTTTCAACGAAATTAACTTTTTAGCGAAACAAATTTCCCAGAACTCTCTCTTGGGAACCTTATTAGGATAGAAATGAATCTTTTTTTTTCAGTCGTAGCTTATGTTTCGAGCTTTGAGGATGCGTATTTTTCGCTCGTGTAAAAATGAGCGAAGCTAAAAAATTTTGCGTTTTCTGTCTAAAAAAAGGTGAAAATGTGATTTTGTTCACAATCGATTCTTTATCAAAATGTGAATATATTCTACAGTGCCGCAAAAACCATAATTTAAAGTTTTTTCACGTGGTTATTCCGCCAGCAGTTAACGATGAAAACGGATACCACAGAGCGTACCGCGTTAATTTTTTAGCGTTGCAAAAACGATACAAAGATACTACCATTTCTATCACACCGGATGATAATGAGTAAGTACACAATTAATTTTGTTTCACCTTTATAGAACGTATATGTGAAAATTCTGTTAATAATTAACATTCAAAATTGTAACTTTGTAGCTGCTGTAGATTTTAGAAAGTTTTTAGTACACCTTTTAGAAATACTTTTGAAAGCTTTCTGAAAGATGCGATATTTTAAACAAAAGCTCTCACAAATGTTCCTGAAAGGTTATGTGCCGATCGGGTAGTGATATTTTTGGAATTTTGAATGAGACTAAAATTTTTTACATTGGCGAAATACTTTTCAAATTCGATGTACATGAGTGAACCTAACCTTTAGCAATCGATTTCGATTGGCAGTCATCTAAATTCATGAATAGCAATGTTTTTCCTACGTTTACACAAATTTTCATGCAATATGAGATAAACCGGATTTCGAGTTCAAAAAACTCGATAAAACATTTTTAAACTCACGAACGCAACCGATTTGAGTTGGTAGTCATTTGATTTATTATTACCTATACTCATTAAAAGCAATATTAGATAATTTTTTCAGCCGATATGAAGTCAGCCGGATTTTTGTTCACTAGCTCTTGGACTGAATAATTCGAAAATCGTTGTGGTATTTTATGGATATTTGTGTAGATTTTCAGCATTTTTGTAGATTCTGATTTTTTTCAAATTCAATAAGTAAAAACAATTTTTTAATTTTTTTGTTAGATATTTAATAAGTCGATAATAATGAGGTTTTTTTTCATTAATCTGAGTTACAATTCCTTCAGTCAAACATACATTTTTTTTAATCGTAAAATTTTCAATTACTGTAAACAATTCAACAATTTTCAGCTAATCATATTTTTTGCGATCAAGTATTCAATTGAGAAATCTCAAAATTCGAAATTCTGTGTATTGCAATTTATAGCTTTAAAAAAATGCAGTGAATTACAGTAGATGCAGGAAATGATAATACTCGATGTTCGACTTAAAAATGTTTCATTTTTTGTTGACTCATCTTTTTTTTCAAAGGGCTTTTTGCGATTTCCAATTTCCTCAGATTAAAATACATGAATTTCAGTTCGACTTCAAAATTCATGTCAAACATGAAAAGAAACGTTAAGTTGCAGTAACTAAACCATACAGTTGTATTTTCCACAATCCCATGAAATCTTTTGTGTTTCTCGTTCACTATTAGACATCCTCGAAGGATTTGGTGACAAATAATAATTGTGCAAAAAAAAGTTGGCCATATAAATTAAAGTGCAGTTATTCATGTAAAATGTGGTTATATTGGGTGCTTTTTAGTATTCAAATGGGGAATGAATGTATTTAAAACGATGCTTTGTCCCTATCTGCACTCACATTGTTACGGTTTCAGTTTCGAAACAGCTCTCGTAGCTTGCACAAATAATTATTTTTTGTCAGATGCATTATTTGCAAATGTAGGTAAATAGACTTTTTGCAACGAAATATTTACATGATTACAATTCAAAGTCGTTCGTGCTTTTGATACTAAATAAATTAATTTTTTGCAAAACACGCACAAAAAGGTGCTTCTTGCACCTGAAAACAAACACGGAGGACGTGCATTTCCGACCGGCGATTCATTTCGATGTGGACGCCGTTCTTCTATGTGTGTTTTTGTTCCTCTATGCTCACCGAAAAGAGCGCTTCCCAGGGAAAAAACACTCAACGGAGGCAATTTTGAACTATAGATCAAAATGGCCGCCATTGCGCAGTGTCGGAAATGCACCCCCTTCGTGTTGATTTTCAGGTGCGAGAAGCACCTTATTGTGCGTATTTTGCAAAAAAATATCGTTTGCAACTCGGATCTGAGGCGTGGCTTTTTGGGCGAGGGTCAATTTATCTGCCGAGGCGTAGCCGAGGCTGATAAATTGGCCCTCGCCTATTGGCCCTCGGCTACGTCTCAGCAGATAAATTGGCCCTCGCCCAAAAAGTCACGCCTCAGGTCCTAGTTACAAAATATACTATTCAGAATTTTTTCGTAGTATTAATAATCTGATTCAGAGTAAAAATTTTGGGATGAACTTTTTTCATGAACATAATTTTCATTTTCGCTTATTTAGGTTGCATGATAAAATTACGAAAATTTCAAAAGTATCATAAGTAGTATAAAATGTCATGATTGTTAGACAAAGTTAAACATTTGTAAATCTTGCAAAATATACTAAGAAACCTAATTTCCATTATTTTTCAAACACAACACACAACACAACACACAATTCCAAAATGACTTCAAATTCAAAAATCCTCCTGTGCTCCACATTGCTCTTGAACTGTTAATTACACGACATATAAATTATTGCTTGTAAAAGTGAAATTACCTTGGAAGTGGATCTCTGGACCAGAATCCTTGTCCAGAGTTGGATCCCATTCTGTTGAGCAGCCGACTGCTCGGAAAACTGTTTCCTTTATCATCGACGTTCAACCTCTGCGTCAAACTCCTAACCCTCGATAAAAGCGTGGAAAATAAATTTTCCGCGGTGAGAAGCTCGAAACCGTCGTCATCGTCCTCTTCTCCTGAGGAAAGGCTGTCCGCGTGTTCCGGATTTTGTCGAGATGGCCTCGAGCTTCGCAATCGGTGCATGTGTCTTTGCAGGAATTCTTCGTTGTCACTGAAGCAATTAACAAATTCCAGTGTGATTAAAGAAAAAATTATTAGGCAGTTTTCCAAATGATTTTCCAATTGAAAGAATAACCGTTTTTCTGCATAGACCCCCAAATTTCAAGTTGGTAAGGTAGACCCCGTGTTGGTAAGGTGGAATACCAAGATGGCGGCGGTCGGTTTGGTTAGACAAGTCCTTGTTTTACCAATCGCGGGTATTAACTACTCAGACATTATCGACAGCAGATATCTCTGTTTTACCTACCGCCGACATATTGATGTTCTACTTTACCGACGCGGGGAGGGCGGGAGCTTGCGCGGAGGGGGGAGGTCACGTGATGGGAGTAGAAGTGGGGCGTTTTTGAATCCCCCTAGCCTATCTACTCAGATTGACAAGAAAATTTGATAGAACTTTAGCAAAATGATTTTACTGAAATTTTCGTCATGCATAACGTACAAATTTTTATCCATAAAAAAAAGAAGAGAAAATCTTACCGGTGTAATCGATCAAAGGGAGATTCGTCTTCACTAGCATCCGACAAGAGCGATCCTACTCTTCTTGGAAGTCCAAATCTGTTTCGAGGAGGACCCGTGCTCGTCGGGGTGCTATTTTTGCTTTCCGGTTCGAGGCTTCCTGATCTTGGGGTGATGTATCCACCGCCCTCGACAGCTATGGGGACGATGTACTCCCGGGGACTCTTCCTGATCGGTTCTGGCCCAACCGTGGAACCCAATGCACTGTCGGTATCGGAATCCGCTGTTGATTGACGGGAAAGTGAATTCGAGCGCTGGGACATGGAGCGTTGAGGAACAGGAGGTTTTGGCGCCGGTGGCGATTGCACTTGTTCGATTCTGTGGCTTTCGGTTTCGACCTAAGACACAAATTCAGAGGAATATTGATAAACAGAGTTCCAGTCAATAATTTCATATGATTCATTTTATATTTGTATCGATTTTTTGATTATTGTAAGACATCTTTGTACATTTCATGCTGCATCTACAATTTCCTTGAGTATTCATCTACGCTCACTATTCAGTCACTCACATGAATTGGAATAATTCGTTCCTTTGGCGACATTTTGTTGACTTTGCCTTCAGGCTCAAGACTGGAACTTCTGTTGGTTGTCGGTACCACAGCCGCCACAGGAAACGCGACCTCAGACCTTTGAGTCCTTAAAGTTTGAGGGCGGAAAGCATCTATTTTGGCCTCGACCTCGGATCTGAAAGCCTGATCAGGTGGCCTGAAACCTGACAACGTTATTTCAGCCTTGGATGTTTTTCGCGGTCTAGGAAGTGTCGCACTTTTCAGTGTTATCTCCATCTTGCTCGATTTCAAGGGTTCATCCAAGAAAGAACCGCTTGCACTCGGCGATTCTGGAGTTGATGGCACCTGAAAACAGCAATACATCCAAATTTACTCTCCAAATCTGAAACAATCACACGTAACAACTCACAGTTTTTGGCTGCAGAGCGTGTTTCGTTTCAAAAGGAAACTTCGTGTCCACCGGCGTAGACACTGAAACCGTCGCCTGCCTGAAATCGTTGGGCCCGACCGGTATCTTCAGGCCCAATTTCTTTGAGTCCACGCTAGAAGGCGAAGTTGGTGGCGAGCCATTCACCTTCCTCTGCACTGGCGGTTTCCCTATCGCGCCACTAATTATATCCACAGCCCTTTTTTTGTCTTCTTCCTTAATCGCCGACTTTTCCTGATTTTCCGTTTCCAAATCATCCGGTTTATCCGTTTTCTTCGTTCCCGGCACGTCGATTATGACTTTAGACGCACTCGTTTTCGCCGCCTGCGGCGCTGGCGGTGGCATCGACGACAGACTCGCTTTTCTCTCGAAAGCGCGTTTAACTCCACCCACGTTCACTCCGGGAATGAAGATTTTCGGTTTCTCGCTCTCCACTGGACTCGCTAATTGACTGAATTTTTCCGCGGTTTCGAAAATCTTGGACCGTCGACGTTCCGTTGGTTTCGCTGACGATTCCGCGATCTGACTCGAAAGCTCCGAGTCCAGAGACAGAGCTCGGTCTTTGACTTTTTTCACTTCCTTCGGTTTTGGCGTCTCCACCGTTGGAGAATCTTTTGGCACGTTGACTTTGGAAGCGATGATTTTTTGGGGTGATGATTGCTTGGTGACTTTTTCACTTGTGGCTTCTACCAATTCGCTAGCTTTGCTACTATTAAGTGACTCTTCTAAGAGTTTTCCTGGCGTTTGGTCTATAGCTACAGGAGTCTTGCTTCTTTCACGACTCGGAGATAGTTCCTCGATTAATTCTAGTGTGACTGCTTTGTTAGGTTCTAAGGACTCTTGTGTAGGAACGGAAGGATCCATGATTTCGTCGACTTCCATGGTTTCTTCGGTTATTGGTTTAGGAATCGGCGCGGAATGGTGTCTGAAACAGAGATTTGATCATTCAGAGGGGTTTGTTCGAAAAGATGTGTAGTAGTAACTTTCGAGAAGGGCTTAAACCCTCAAAACCCCCATTCGCCTTCGCCTCTACCATTACAAATTTCCCAAAATTTCTCACCTAGATGCAGATCTGTAAGCTCTTGGTTCTCTTTCCTCAGGCTCTTTCCTCTTCGTCCTTTCTTTCCTCTTGACCCCAACGTCTACTGCTTCTTCCATAGACGGCGTGGTTTCCAATTTCCGTTTCGCGTCCACAACCGCAACCGCTCTCGGTTCTTCTTCCGCCGATTCTCGTATCCTCCTTTCGGAATTATTCCGGTCCAGTTCCATTAAACTTCCAACCGAGTGACAACGAGTTGGCACCATTGCTTCGGGGGTGACGACGCTGTTGTTGACTTCTGAGCCTGATTGCCGGTTTTCGACGACCAGGCTTTCAGCCGTTGCCGATTCCGGAATCAAAGAGAGCAACAGGTCCAATCGGACCGGTGTTTGAGCCGCGAGTTCCTCGGCGATGTCGAGACAATTTTGGTCGTAGCCTTCGTTCACCCACCAGTGATTGCAGATCTTTTGAATGTTTGCTCGTCGTATCGGACAGACCGTCAACATTTCTTTTATAAGTGGGGACGCGGCTGTAAAAAGTATTATACATTTTTTTTACTGTTAGAAAAAGTTATGAGACTCTCTATATCTGAAACAGTGAATTTTCACTGGTTACTAGTTGTATTTCACTGTTTCGAATCGATCGATTTTGATTTACCCTAGTAACTGTGATTTTTATAATAAATTCATTAAAAAATGTCAGTTTTCTAAAAGTGTTTTTATAAAAAATTACGATTTATATCTAATAATTTCATAGAAAATTTTATTTTAATAAAACTTTTATAAAACTGTTTATAAAGTACGAAACTATATAAATTTTTGTTTCATAAAAACAACATTTTTTATAAAACTATTTTATCAAAATTTAAATTTTTTATAAAGTTTTTATAAAATTGAATAATTATAATGTAGTTTTTTTTTTAAAGATTTGGCGATTTTTTATAAAAATCACAGTTACTAGTGGATGAAAAAGCTGAAATAACTGTTTGGCAGTTGAAATCAACTAATCTGTTATTTAAGATTGACTGTTTAAAATTGTGAAGTTCCGACTATTTGAGATTTAGAGAACTTTCGATAACACGAGTTCACAATTTTGAGTTTTTTTGTGGAATCATTGGATCTGATATTGATTTTCTGAGTAAAATAAAGCGTTAAATCCGGAAATATAGTTCAAATTTCAGAAAGCTATGGAAATATTGGTAAATTCTCGTTTCTCGGTGTTGTCGAAAAAATCTTTCATAATGTTATTCAATTTTACACTAGTTAACAACGAAATAGATTTTCATTTATGTGCTATTTATTTATTAACATATTATTTTTTGTCATTTTTAACAGAATTTAAGAAAAATCGCTGATTCCATCGTGAATTCCACCATAAAAATTTTTTTATTTGTTCTACAAAATCGGTTGAAAATATAGGAGTTATGCTTGATTGTTTGAAAATTCACGCGATTCTGGCTGTTAGTCATTTGAGCATCAAATTTAACAAATATCTATATATAGCAATTCATGAAAATATTAAAAATAATAAAAAATACAATTAAAACTGAATATAATGGAAATCTATGTATAAAATACTCAAAATCTACGTATATACAATTTCCTTAAAAATCAATGAAATTACTGAAAAAAAGGTAAAGCCTTGAACTCTGAAATGTAGAATTATGAAAATCTTAGAACTTTATGAAATTCAAGAAAATCCTCAAAATGGTACAAATTGTGGAATAAAATGGCAAATACTAAAAATTCTAGAAATTTATAGAATAAACAAATCTGTGAAGATGATGTCTGATGAATAATTTATTTAAATACTGAAATTTGTATGAATACAGTTTTCTGAAAATTCTATTTATATATAAAAATCTATAAAACTTTTGATTATATAGTATCGAATTCTAGGATTTTATAAACCAATTTCGAAAAATTTCAAAAATCCTCCAAATTTTACAAATGATGCATAAATACTTGAAAGGTATAAAAATTGTATTCTCTAAAGAATATATATGAATACTAAATATATGTTAAGCTTAAAATTTCAAGGTATCCAATTTTTAAGAATCTATAATAGTAGGGGAATGTAGGGAATCTCGAACCATAGGGAATGTCGAACCATTGACATATTTGTCGTTATCTAACATGCGAACTACACGAAATTTCTGTCATCGTATTATTTCAGCTTCATCTCATTTTTCCATTAGCAGTCGAACCGATGAAACGTATTTTGTGCTTTCTGCGATAATCGAGTGATTTTTGAGTTCCCAAAAGTGTTTTTTTGTTTTGAAAACTACATTGGTTTTTAACATTTTTGCGTAAAACCATGCAGGTGAATATTTTTAAAATCATTGTGTGAGAATATTAATTACACCCAAAAAAAATTTTTTGCGTGAAATTTGGTTCTGTGAGTCATGGGCGGCTACATATTTTATAGAATATAGCTTGTAGGGAATGTTGAGTCACTTTTTGTAGGGAATATCAAACCACGTAGTTTTCGAATTTTTAAAGTAGATCATGTATTTTTTATGTTCTTTAATGGTTTTTTATGCAAAATTACTATACATTATCGACAAAAAAGTAGTTATTGGTAGTTTTTCAATTGTAGCGTATCACTTGAAAAACTTCTTAGAAATCTTGATAAAAAAACTCATAAAAAACAGTCGTAGATTATAAATCACATTTATCATTTAAATTATGCAACTTAAAAGTTTCATTCTCACTTACCATAAATTAATTTTACAAGAATATATGCGCGTAGAAGCTGCGAAAGCAAATCCAGCAAAACAACAAAAAACTCGTGCTTCAATAAAATCAAAGAAGAAGCAGCAAGAGCAATCAACTACTGATGAAGACGTAGATGATGATTCCTGCATCATTTACGGCGAAAAATTAGCAACGAAGAAGAACCGAAACAACACGATTCATTGCAACGAGTGCGATCGAACTGCTCACTTGCGATTTGTACACATGACTACTGGCTTTTTCACATGCAAAAACTGCGACTCGGAATGAACAACATCTATTTTTCTGTATATTTTTTATTTAAATATTATGTTTCTTTATCACAAACTCATGAATAAAATAATGTTTTACACCAATATGTGTTCAAATTTTCTCAATTTGCAAACTGGTTCAACATTCCCTACGATTTTTAAAAATGACAAAATCAAACATTTTTGTAAAATCTTCAGAACTTTGCAAAAAATTCGAATTTTTAAATTCTGCAACCCAAAAAACGTACCATTTCGTTTCTAGTTTAACCTCCATTTCTAAACTTTTGAAAAATTATGATTGTCGTGTGAGTTATGAGTCACAATCAAAATGTGGTTCGAGATCCCCTACATTCCCCTAATAAATAATAATACCAAGAAATTCTTAAAATTTCAAAATAATAAAAAATACTAAAAAAAAAAAAACTTAAAGTCCACAAATATATGAAATATTATGAAATTTCTAAAGTTAATGTTTTTTTTAATCAATGAAAATATAGAAAATTGGCATAACTTTGGATTCTAGAGCATCAGACTAAATTTCGATATTCATAATTCATAAAAATACTAGAACCTTCATAATCTTGAAAAAAAACCTAACCAAATTATAAGTACTAAAAAGTACGAAAAATAATTAAAATACCAGCAGTCTATGAAATAATATCAATCTATGTAGATAGAATTTTCTTCAAATTCTACAATAATACTTCAAATCCATACAAATCCATAAAAAAACCCATACAATAAATTTTTGGAAACGTATCAAATGCAAAGTAAATATCGTAAAATTTACTAAGTTTTTTTTTATATCATAGATAATACATCCACCCCCCCCCCCACCCAGATATATTCACCATTTTATTAAAAATCCCTGTAAATAAAATAGGGAAATAAATCAATGAACGATCTCTGAGAGCCACATTTTAACACACTGAAAAAAAGTATAGCTCCTGGAACGAGAATCTACAGGGTGCGCCACCAAAATCCGGACAAATTCAACAAAAAATTCATTACAAATATTTGTCATGAATAAATTAAAAAAAAAAAACCTTTTTACATGCT